>JBBJLS010125166.1:0-17331 GCA_037577275.1 Bryconaethiops microstoma | reverse complement strand
TCAGTCCCTCATAAAGCAGAATGAGGTGTTTGTGTAGGAATTTAACAGACACTGGCATGGAATGGTTGTCATACTCAAATTGCAGTGGTCTCTTATTTTTTCGCCCCAGAGCTGTATATTTATTCAGGCTATATCTATATATCTTTCTATCTCTCTCTCTCTCTCTATATATATATATATATACCTATCTCTCTCTCTATATCTATATCTATCTATCTATCTATCTATATAAAGGGTAGTTGGGCAGAAGGGTCAGGCAGGAGGTAAAAAAGGTAAAACAGTGGCCAGCCACTCGACACCAGTCTTGTTTGTTTTTAAAAGGTTATCTGCAGACACGGCGGCCGCCGACCCTTCACCTGTCTACAGGAGGGCCCGGGACAGCGAGGCGGTGCAGGACAGGGTGGACAGGTGAGGGCAAGAGAGGTGAGCAGACTGATTGAGGAGCCTCTGTGAAGTCCGGGAGATGAGCAGATAGTGAGATGACCATTTCACTTCTAGTCTGATGAGTCTGAGAGGTGAAACACTAACCCCGACCCCAACCGACGTCCACTCTCTGCACCCATTAACCTCATCAGGACACATACAGGTTAAACTGCAACTAGGCTGTCATTATTACTCAATTAAAATATAATTAAAAACTTTCTCCCTATAACAACTGGCAGTTTGCATGATGATAATGCACAGTTCCCATTACAATTTCTCAGCAAGAAATTGTAATTTAAAACAATTGAAAGGCTATCCCTGTCATTTATTTAGCCTCTTTTAAAATGATTACTTAATGAATCATTATCATTGAAAAATATTCCTAATATAATCAAGGACAGCATTACTGGGAATAAAAATTCATGGGAAGTTAATTTGAATAAAACCAAACAAATTTGCTGCATATTCAGCCCTGAATAGAAGCTTACATATAAAGCACATTACATGCACTCCACTTACTGCACTACAGGTGTTAAGAATCTGCAGGCAGATTAACACTAACATTTGTTTATAAATGATTTATATTTTACCTCAACGGTTTCTGGTTACAGTGTATATGCAAAAAATAAGCCTGATCACTTCACAACAGTCATCATCAGATTCTCTGTTAGCTCCAAGTCCAGAAGGAATCTCTAATCGTTCGTTGGGATTCAGGACACACACACTATGAAAGCAGCTCTGTCAGTAGGCCAAGAAAACCACACTCAAATCTGGTCAAAACTACAAAAACGTCAAGCTGCTTTACAAAAATTGTCAAGCTGCTTTTGTGGCCTAGTACTATTACTTGTCCACAGATTCTCTGTGAAGTATCAGCCTGGGTGAAAGGTTTTTCAGCACTGCACTCAGGGGGGTCTCCTCTGATGGTCCTGTGGCGACCATACCTTCAGCAAGGGTTCATCTCGAAGTCAAATACCTGTCCTGTCATTAGTGGGTGATGGAAAAGGTGCATCTAAAACCTCAGCAAACTCCAGAAGTCTGGACTGACGACAACTGATCCTGGACGCTGGTCGTCTGTATGGATCAATGCAGATCAGAACTTTGGGGACGTCATGCAGATCCCATTCAGTTCCAGAGGTCCTGGAGTTCATTCTATGAGAGGTGGAAGTGATGGTTGACTTCACTGATGGACACGTCCCGCAGTCTGGGAATGGCTCCATTTTGGACAGAATCTACACGCTGACTCTTAGCAAAGTGATCTGAAAACGAATCAAAATAACTTTGACTTGATTGACTTTCCTCAACATTAAGAGAAGAGCATGGACTTTCAAAACTTTAAATCGTTTATATGATACATCAATATTGCTGTGCAAAAAACTGCACTTATCAACCACTACTTTAACCTAAACAAGTATTTTAGTGTTGCTGTTAAATTACTATTTTGTCATTTTTTATTTTATCTTTTGCTGCCTTTTACAGTGAGGAGACCAATAAAAATGCACCACAATGCCTCATAATAAAATCTTGTTTCGTTTCCATGTGTTGAAAGTTCAGAACATTTTCTTCTCCTGCGAACTTACTATTTGAGATAGAAGGTTTGGTTCGGTGAAGACAATTTAAAGGAATTTAGGAAAACAATTTGTGTCTGGACAAAATCAAGTACCTCTAAAAGATATAGTGAGCAGTTCGCTCTAAAATAAAGAATGAACTGCCTCCCATGTAAAGACAAACCTAGGAATGTATAAGTATGTTATGAACAGAGCATTAACTATTCACCATGTACATGAATGGTGAGTTACAAGCCAGTTCCAGGAGGTGCTTGGCAAAAGTAATGGTGCTATTTATGGTGTAATTGCAATGTTTACAGCCTTCTATGGCCAAATCACAACATATGAAAGACCAAGAATCTACGGTCATCCAGAATCACTGCCGTTCTCCACCTACAGTAACTGTGAAATTAGAACTTTTTCCTAGTTTTGGGGTTGAGTAAAGGCCGGGGGGGGTTGGGGGGGGGGTGTAAAGAATGGCATGCTCTAGGCCTCAGGCTAAGCTTGGGTGGTGTGACTGACTCATTAGTGACATGCAAGTTCATTCCACACATTTTTGGGCATCTATGGGCCAGTACCCATCTACATTCTAAAACGATGACACAAACATCTGACAAAGCATGCAGCCTTACTGCACTGGGTAGTCAGTTTTGCCATTAACTTAAGTGTGACATGATTCTACAGAAAGCTGATCTCATACCTGTGATGTTGTCCACAGAACTCAGGGGAGCAGTGTTAATCATGTTCACGCCGAACAGCACCACTACGGACATCGTTAAAGCCACCAGCAGGTAGATGGGCAAGGCAAGAGCCCAGTACCTGTAGGTAACAGTCATTCATCATTCAGTTTTCAATCTCAATTACCATTTACAAACACAGCACTCAGCTCTCCCCCATGCCCCTAAATACGGATTATGCTCTACATACTTCTGAGGCCAATACGTCAATCCAATAGAGTGGAGCCAGGTCTCAGGAACATACGCCCACACTAAATAAAGCACTGAGAAACACAGGGAGAGAAAACACACATTAGCTGTTATCATTTAGGAACCCAGAAAAACTGTATGTACACTAAACGGACAAAAGTTTTGGGGCGCCTGACCATTACATCAACAGGGGCTTTACGGACACTGCATTCAAATACATGGACTTTAATATGGAATTGGTCCTCGCTTTGCAGATATAACAGTTTCCACTCTTTTTTGAAGGCGCTGGTGTTGAATGTGAAGGTCTGGCTCCGTTCCACTTCATCCTAAAGGTGCTGGATGGGGTTGAGGTCTGGGCGGGCCAGTCAAGTTCTTTCACACAGAACTCATCCAGCCATGTCTTTATGGAGCTCGCTTTGTGCACCGATGCACGGTCATGCTGGAATAGAAAAGGTCCTTCCCCAAACTGTGTCCAAAATGTCTTGGTATGCTGAAGCATTAAGATTCAATGGAAGTGAAAGAGGCCACCAGAATTCAATTATTAAGAGGCTTGTCCCAATACTTTTGTCCACGTATTTGTGATGCTCCGTCACCACCAATGTAAACAATTCAGCCCGCGTGTTTCCATTTCAGGCCAAACCACTGAATATCTTTGCTCAGCGGCTGAAAGTAAATCAGAAATTAAGAAAAAGGTAGAATTATCTTTTAACAAGAGGCAGTAAAACTTACAGAAGCCAAAGTGTGAGCCCAGGAAGAGCACAAACCCATAAATAGCCCTCTCAGGCAGAGGGGACGGAGAGTTCTCTACCATGGCAGAAGACAAAACCTCGACTTAAAGATTGTTTATCTGTGCAATATTGCCTCAAATTACACCTGCAGTCAAGACTTCATAAGAATACACCTTTATTAGACCATTTCCTTCCTGTTTCACCGAGGCTCTCTAGTTAGTGCCATCTTCTGGGCTGGAGCAGCAGTCTAGCACGCCACGCTAAAACCAGCTCTCAGAACCAGCAGAACCAGCCTTTTACTGGGGGTGTGGGGAGAAAAGGAGCTTCTAAACATCTCAGCTCTCTTTCTGGGTTTAAATAACTCAAATTAAACGAAAAAAGCCTGTTTTTGTCCTTTGTTTTTAAAAAGAGAAGGGATAGAGGGCGCTACCTCCTGTCTAAGCTCAGACCCACTCATGACACCGAATAGGGGGGAGGCAGGAGTGCGTGGCTTTGTTTCAGGAAGTATCTCTTCTGGTCTCCTCCAAAACATCATTTATGGACAGGTTTGTAATACCTTTAATCCTTATCTACTCATATGCGAGCACGTTTATAGTCTTTGTATTCGTTTAAAGCAGTTTAAATGCAAGAAAACTCACCCTGAGCCCTGTTTGCGTAAGGAAACTCGGGCCAGGGTGATGAGAAACAGATGGAAATAAGTTATCTTTCGTATTATTAGGGACAAAAACGCGTGTAAGAGTAAGAAGGGGGTGAAACGGGCTATTTGAAAAAGGCTTGTTCTTTACTTTTGGACCAGGTAAAGCAACGAAAATGCCTTTTCTTTTGTGAAAAAGTGTCGATAACAGGCCAGCTGGGGTTCTATTTCTGCTTTCATCACTTCCCTCTGTGTACGCGTATTAGAACTCTGTAGCCAGGGGTGTGAAGGGCATGTAGTTTCACACTTCACTCTGACATTCGTCTCAAAAAGCATCTGTCTTATTATTCTCAACACGTGGACATTAGCTGGAGAGAGGCTGTAGGTAGTGTCAGATAAAACGTGGTCATTTCACCCCCAGGGAAGGTGTCAGGAAGTAGTTTGGTTAGGAGACCAGTTTAGCCAGTTTGGAAAGTTAAAGTTTAACCGCCACATTGTAAATCTGGTGGCCTGATGGTTAGGGAGTTGCCCCATGCGATCAAAAGGTCAGGGGTTCGAATCCCAGCTAGCCTAATGGCACCACTGAGGCACCGACCCCACACACTGCTCCCTGGGTTAACTGCAGAGAATAGAATTTCACACTGTTCACAGTGTTTGCGCACAAATGGACACTTTACACACTTTGCACTTCTTATGAACACACCACAGCGTACGATGTGAACAGTGTGAAATTCTTTCTCTGTGTTTAACCCAAGTGAAGCAGCGGGCAGCCAGGAACACAGTTCTGGAGCGCAGTGTGTGTGGATGGTACCTTACTCAAGGGTGCCTCAGTGGTGCCGCTGGCAGTCCTGGGATTTGAACACACGACCTTCTAATCACAGGGGCAGCCACCAGCTGCCCTTCGAAATTAGACCTTGCTGTCTACCTCTGTTCTGCATTTTTTGCAGATGTAACACTCTGCTACTAGAATACAGTATCAGTCATAATACTGCGTTTATACTGTAGCTGTTGTCTGTTGTACTAAATGTTGTTGCAAATGCTCTTGTGTTTTGTTTTTCTTACACCCTTTTTTTATCCTGTCTGCACTTGTGGTCTTGTGGTGCTGTTCTGTTTTTGTGTTGCACCTGGAGGAACGTTGTTCCACTGTGTTCCCTGTGTGTATAAGGTGGAAATGACAATAAAACCTACTTGACATGTCTAATGGGCTCGCTAATATCTTCTTCAGTCTTCCCTCGTTGTGAGTGAATAAATATTTTATGTGTTGTGTTCTTTGTTTTTGTGTTTTAGCATCCCGCCCAGCATGTTAGAGTCTGACGACTCGGACCTTGACGAGGGTCCAGATTTGGTCCAACACAAGACCAAAATTGTAAGTGTGAAAATGCGATCTGGCTGGAAGGAGCGGTTCACCCAAAAATAAGCTGTCCAGAATTCTCCAGACAGTTCGGCGAAGACACTTGTCTGGTGTCCCACAGTTTGTGTGCAGATGTGTGTTACATCAGCCTCGCAGCTCCGCTGCAGAACTGAGGAAACTAACTTCACCGACGGACTTTGTTTTGAGTTTTCAGTGAGCCGTTCCTTTTAGGTTTAGATAGAGCGATGTCATTCTGAGGTCATGTTACTCCGTGCACTCTCATTCTGATCATTTATTATTAATTGATGTAATTATTATTCATTATTCTCCTTGTAGATTTACCAGAGTACGTTTCCATACTTTCACATGGAACCGCCTGGTAAGATCACAGCATTTTAACTTTGTTTGCATGTAATGTTGGAAATATCTTTCAGTGGAGTGGTTCTCAGTAACCTAGAGCTTATAACTAAGCTTTTCTCCTGCAGGACATGTGTTCGCATGGGTTTAGTTTTATTATTAATGTTTTTGCATGAAGCTGTTGATAAGTGATCAAACATAGCAGGAAAGTGCAGTATTATGTTGTGATTTTTTTTTTTTGGTTTATTGCTTGTTCAGATGTTCTGTATGAGCGATGGGGTAAAATAAAGCTGGAGATGAGGCAGGCCGTCGGACGCATGCTGCACGTCTCTGTGTTTTGGTGGCACATTCTGTTCCGGCAGCAGGAAAATCACTGCACCACTGCCTGGGCGGTGGACATGGGCTTCTTGGACTCCAAGTGAGTTAAGCTCTTCTTTTTGCCTGACGCAATGATTCAGCAGGTATGTTATTTTCAGTGGGTGTGTCATTGTCTAATTCCTGTCTGTGCTTATGAAGTCATGAGAAGTTTAACAATTGTCTTACTCATGATCTGTCAGTACTGGTGTGTTTGCTTGTGTTCTGTACTATAGAGAAGGATTTTCTACCTCCTGCAGTCTGATTTATTTTATTTAATTTTTTTTGTAAATCTGGCAAATGGATATATCTATAATCAAAACATATTAATATAAAATACTGAATTAAAACCGTACCTAACAATGTGCTTCTCTACACCCCTAATGTATCTTACTGATGACATAAGCCAACTTTACAGATGATTTCTTGTCTGACTGATTAAAGTATTTTATTCATGGACTGCAAAGGAAGAGAAAGTACCTGTTCATGTTGTAACATTTACTCAGTTTTGTTTTTCTCTCTGTTGCAGTGTTTCAAACGATTTGAGTTTGAGGAGGCTGAACAAAATTGAAATCCTGGAGCTTGTCCTTAACACTGTAGAGGGATGTGTATGTACCGTCTTTTTCCTTCTTTGTGTTGAAATTCCTGAATGACATTCTTTCGTGGAAACACCCACGTGTCCTGTTCTGTTCTGTATTTTTTTGAAGCCGAAGTGGTAGAGTAGTGTAATTTGAGACTGAATGTGAAGTACAGGGGTAAGGTTGAAAAACATGATGTTCTGTTAGTCAGTAGAGTTCATTGTGATTAGTCTGCTAAAATGCCGTAAATGTAATTGTGATTAAAAATTCCATTTATAGCTTGCAGACACCGAAACTGAGAAGAGAGCGAAGGAGTTAGTAATGCTGAGCACTTCTTTTAAACTGGTAAGTGTGCTTCATATTTTACCATATTTTACCAAATTTCAGTTGTAGCGTTGGGATGACGTCCCCGGGCATGACATTACAAACTCTTGTATCTCCAGTATGGGAATTGGAGAAGTGGTCATTTTGGACCTTTCTTGTTTGGCCATTCATCATGAAATGTTCACAAAATATAAAGCAAAGCTGGTTTTGAAAAGAAAAAAAATAAAAAAATAAAAAAAAATCAACGGTCTCATCTCTGGCATAATCGGTTATTGTGTTTGGCTGTTAACTGAGAGGTTGGTGGTTTGAGCCCACCCAGGGACGTGGCTGTTCTTGTTGTTGTTTTTGTTGTTAAAAGTTCTTTCCTCTAGAATCTGTGAATCTTTCTGATTCTAAAACCAGAAACAATATGAATGTTAGCAGTTAGTATTTGCTTTAGTTTGCCATTAAATCATAGGCAGTTGGTATTTGCTAGTATTGGGCCAGCTGGTGGTTTAGTGGTGAAGGAGTTGGTCCTGTGATCAGAAGGTCATGGGTTCGAATCCCAGGACTGCTAGTGGAACCTCCTGAGGTTTCCTTGAGCAAAGTACTGTTCCCACATGCTGCTCCCCAGGCACTGTGTTGCTGCTTCACTTGGCGAGTGATGGGTTAAATATAGAGAAGAATTTCACGTTGTGTGCTGTGGTGTGTTCATGTATGGCAAAGAGTCGCATTACAGTTATGTAAAATATTATTTCGGAAATGATTATCAGTGTGATTCTGTCTTGCCACTCACTGTATCTCTGTTTCTCTGGATCTGCAGCAGGAGGATTGTCTTTCGCAGGCAGTGAGCTGGCTTGAGGAGTTTGGACCACCAGAACTAAGCAAGAGGATGCTGGAACTTGGTCCAAAGCCAATACGCTACCAAATTCTACATTTCGTGTTCTCTGAGTGTAAGTGCTTTACACCGAGTTGCCAGTTTTCATGGTACAATTACCTTGTACCTGTATTCATTGGCCATTTTATCAGGTGCACTTTAAAGATTTACAATGACTCTAGTCCGTCTTCTAGAATTGTCCATTTCCATTGATGGACAAGGTGTCTGACAAATTGCACAGTAACTGATTGGTTACAGCCAGTAATTACAACATACACCCATATACGAAGTGTAAATGGATAATGAGTGTAAGCACAAAGGTAGAAGTATCTTATAAACTGGTAGTTTAGTGCAAATTTCGTCTCAGCTAAAAGCCTTGTGGCCTGTTGTGCTCAGGCAGGGAAATGGGAAAAACCCTGTCTTCTCTAAATGCCTTCAAGAGTTAGACTGTATGTGTAATGATTTATAGATTTAAAACAAGGGCAACAGGTCTATGACGAGATTATGGTTTATGATTGCGATATAGTTCAGTTTTCGTAATAGTTACATATTATCAAATGTAAAATCTTCTAATGTGAGGAGTTCCTTAACCTAGAGTAGGTCAATGTAAAAAAATTCAGCCCATCATTAAATCAGCTCACTGGTTTTACTCACTTCCTTCCTATAGTGTGATTGCAGAAGAAGTCACTGCATTGTTCTACTTAAGTTTTATTATGATGAAATAATAAAATTATGATTTTTATTTATTAGGATTCTTATTATATTATAGCTGGAATTTGGCACCTCTTCTCCTGCAGTTTTTTAAAATATTGGCATGGTTCCAACACCAAAATGTCTGTTAGTATCCGGTGTGGTGCATGTTAATGATTTTTATCGGTTGATCGGGGGCCAAGGGTTGTTCATTTAAAAATTTGTTTTTTATGGATGAGTCGCCTTCTTAATGTATAGTGAGAGAGCACAGAGGGGGCGAGTCACCTTAAAAGTCTGTGCTGGAGAGAGATTCTGTGACGTCACAGCTGTGGCAGCCGGAAAATGACAAAACGTGAAGCAACAGATCAGTTCTACTGAGCTGAACAATCAGCAGATTTCAAGACACTAAAGCTCATGTCAGTAATACAAAAAGACGTGTCACTGCTTGATGTAGTTTAATTAAAATGAATCAGCCTGCGAATGCATCCATGCATGCTTTTCCCACCCATTTTCAGGAGCTTCACCAGTTTTCAGTCGTCCTTAATAATAAATGGCTTAAAATAATAATAAAAGTGACATTTGGCGGACGAACTTTTCCAGAGTGACTTACAATCACTCTGGAGCAACTGAGGGTTAAGTGTCTTGCTCAAGGACACAATGGTAGAAAGTTGGGGTTTGAACCACCTCGGTAAAAGACAATGACTTAATATCCCCTCAGTGTTTGTGGTCAGAAAAGGCACTGGTTCGATACCCTGCTGGGAGCACATTTTTGTACTTTATTTTATTTTTTTTAAACATAAAACCAATTTTTGGTGTCTCCAATTACAAGCATGCAGTCACCCTTCGCATTTTCTCGTAGAAATGGCGTCTAGTTTACTCAAATGTTGGTGAATTCCAAATAAACAAATGGTGACTTAAATGTTTAATCAAATTATTTTTTTTCTTCTCTTCAGATGCTCGCTATGTCCAGGTGATGTCATGCAGCAAAAAGAAGATGATCAGGGAGCTGTCGATCATAGAACCCAAGCAGTTTAGTTTACAGGTCTATTAATAGACTTTTTTTCTGTAATACATTTAACAAGTGTTCTGTAACGACTTTGAATATAGTCTCATTTTTAGCGGTTACGCTAGGTAGTTCATCTGACTTACACTTTCTTGGAGAAGTAAAAACTTTTATTAACTTCTGTGTACAGTAATGTAACAATTTTATTAGTCATTTTGGATCGTCCCTATCATCCCATTTGACGTCCGATATTTACACAAACGTGAAGGGTAGCTGGCGTTCGTAAAAAAAAAGATGGCTTTCTAAAGATAAGGGGGGCAGTTTTAATTTTACAGTAACAAAATACAAAAATTCATTGGTGTTTCAAAGTTGCAGACCTGTGTGCTTTGTCAATTTTATCAGTGACTATTAATAGTAACTCTTAACAACGTATGACTTTTTGTCTTCTCAGAAAAGTGAAGAAATGAAGAATAAAGGGAATGAACAGTTTCAGAAGAAAAAATATGATCTGGCTGTTAAGTGGTATTCAAAGGCCATTAAATATCAGTAAGTTAGTCTAGTCTGTTTTCTCCTCTCTGTGGGGAGTTGGGTGGAATGGTGGCGCAATTGTGACGATGGCCGAGTTGACCATTAATGGATGAACGGCTAACTAGGCGTCATAATAATAATTAAAAAAAAACAAAACAATTTGTGCAGATTAGTTCCGTAGATACTGTGTTGCTTCTGGAAAGGCTGGCTTCATTTTTTGCATGCTCATATGATGTTATGTTCATGTGAGACGCAGCTGTGTTTTCTGAGCTGCAGTTTATGCTGCGGGAGAAGGTGGGGCTCCTGTGTAATTTGAGTCATCCAGTTCTGCCAACGAAAGCATGTTAGTGCAAGTTCTTCCTTGCACTTCAGTGCTATTCTGTTTGGAATAACAACAAAAAAAACCCCACGACCGGCTGAACATGAGTCTATCCGAGCATTCTGGGCTATTTTCAACCAGACTGAAGTCGTTGAAGGGGGCAGTACTTCACGGAACGTGACTGATGCCGATTTGGCTATGATATTCAAAGGCAGATCAAACTCTCCAGAAAAGCCACAGTTAACAGAACAGGATGTAATTGGAAAAAGATCCCTCCCCCTTTTCCCCCTTTGGTGGTGCATCGCTTGATTGCCTGATGAAAGCAACCACTCACATATCACAATCATATGCATGTGATCTAATACCTGTAAATATAATTATATATTTGTGAACATCTAACTAATTTTATATGTAATCTTTGTTTCAGTACCAACAACCATCTGCTGTATGGAAACAGAGCACTGTGTTATATTCGAAGTGAAAGATATCTGTAAGTTGAATGTGGGGGAGGGGGGACAAAAATAACCCATCAGTAGTACTTTCTTAAACACGGTTGTTTTAAATTCTGTCTGTTATAAATTGCTTTCAGGAAAGCTATGGGTGATGGGAAGCGGGCTATTATTCTACAGAGAGACTGGGCAAAGGTAAACCCCTGTCGCTGTGTCAGCTGTAAGCCTACAGCTTGCGACCATTAACACGTCTCTTTATTTATTTATTTATTATTTCTGTTTTTGCTAATCACTCGCTGTATTTCAGGGTCACTATCGCTTCTGTGATGCTTTGTTCTTTATGGGAGCTAGAGAGAGAGCAGTGGAATCCAATTTGATAGCTCAGAGGTTTTGCAGTGCTGATCCGGAAGGAATGAAAGACCTGCAGCAACAGTATAATCGCTTCATGACTGAGCCTTATGAGGAAAGAGGTAAGGGCAGAGAAATGCTTACTTCAGAACGCTGTACAGTTAAAGCAGTAGGTCAGACAGAAGTCTTATTTATTTTTCCATTTCCCATTTCCTCACATGTAAGCCTTACGAGTGCTGGGATAGGCTCCAGTGACCCTGGTTAGGATAAGTATCTGGGATTATGAATAAATCAATGTCAGAATCAGAATCGCGTTTATTGGCCAAAGAACGAGCACGTAGAAGGAATTTGATAGGCTAAAACCAGGCATTCGAAGGATTTCATGACCACAGGCGTCAAGCGACAGGTCTGTAGTCATTCAGTCCTGTGTTGGTGGGTTTCTTGTCGACCCGGATAATGGTGGAGCATTTGAAGCAGATGGGAACTTCACACAGCTCCAGGGATCTATTGAAGATGCACGTGAAGATGGGAGCCAGTTGATCAGCACAGGTTTTGAGGCAGGAGAGGATACACTGTCTGGTCTCGGGGACTTCTTGATTTTCCGTTTCTGGAACAGACGGCTCACGTCCTCTATGTGAATTCTGAGTTCCGGGGGGGACGGGGGGGGAAGGTGTGATGGAGGTCATTGACTCTAGTGAGGGGTGTGAATCTGTCTGTCTGTCGCAGTAGAAGTTGTTCTGTTCGTCTGCCAGGTCCTTGTTTTCTTCAGCGGGGGTTGGGGGGGGGGGGGGCGTCTCTAGCTGGTCATGCCTCGCAGGCCTCTCCTCAGGCTATGGCAGCCTCTACCGTCAAAGACGAAGACACTATTTGTAGTCTTGTACCAGGCAAGCTGGTTAGAAACTTTTTATCAGCTCGAATTGGCACCAAGTCATGGCAAGTCAGAATGGCGTGCTGTGATGATCTAGCAGGGGTAAAGCAGCTGCATGTGTCAGAGTTCGGTGTAGAGCGTAGTTCTCAATGGCTTGAAACTCGTTGTGCTCGCTGGTGTCCAGCCCAGTTTAATGACTTTTTCTATTAAAACACTCCTTCCTTCTGTACCTGGCCCGTCAGCTTTGGAGCTGAATCATTCTGCCCTATTGCTTTCATTCTATGGCTTTTTCTAATAACGTCATTTGAGGTAAGATCCCTACTCACGTCTAGTGTTTATCAAAATACAAAATGATGAATAAACACGGTCTCATATGTAATGAGAATGAAATAACAGGTAGGGTTTTTTTTGGCCTGTCTAGACAGAGATTGTATTCAACATAGAACATCACCAATTAAAATGTGTTTCTGTCGTTTATTTTCACATGCAAAATTCAAAGATACGTTCACGTGTGAGCTCTGACTCCAGCAGCTGAACTTGCTCTTTTTATTAGTCAGCCCCAACCTGAAATACAAGTGCAAAGAGTTTTAGATTCTTACCTGCTGTTTAAAGCATTTTTCAAGGTTCTGAACTCAAGATTTACCCCCAAATGTAGTTGATGTCTTAGCCACATACTTTCAACAGCAGAAATGCATAAGAAAAGAGAGCCATTTTCCCATTGTGCTAAGTCATACTTACTGTCTCCAAAATGGGAAGTAGTGCAGCAGTATGTGAACAAAATTTTAGTATTGAGATTGTACTGATATAAATACAGGGGGTCCTCGGGTTACAACAGTCTCGACATGCGACGTTTCAAGTTTACGACGCTCACTCCCACTCGGCTTATGCCACTAGCCTCTTACTTACAGACTATGTGGAGAAACTAGTTTGGTTGCACGCGGCGGAAGAATACGCAGTAACACGGCAAATGAGTGAGGGAGTTTTCCTTTTCCTGTGGTTCAGTTGTTTTTTTATGATTTTACACCTGTGTTAGGATCGGTAAAAAATTCAGGGTTACATCACTGTCAAAGGATCTGTGCCGGAACTCAAGGACCCCCTGCAGCGATTGTGATGCCTGTCGATATCAGGGCCCATATCACTTTTCTGGAATTTATAAAGCTTGAAATATGTAAATGGATGGATGCTTTGTTATTGTGTCACTAAAACAAGATGACGTTGTTAAATATTGTTAAAGTTTCAAAATGCGCCTTCACCCCCCCCACCCCATCTATGGAGTTCATATATGGAAGCTAAGCTTCAAAAACAGCCTGATTTGCACGTCTCATTTAGCCTACAGCTGTAGCCATGCCCGTCATGCTCAGGAGTGTTTCAGCCCTTTTGTTTTTCTAATGAACTGTGGTTGGACTGCGATAGTAGTACTTCAGAGGTCAATAATGATTAACAGATGATATGTTGTGCAGTAGGAATGATCCCAGAGAACATACAGTTTACACAATGATAATAGCTGCATTCGCCTCAAAGCTCCTGTCTAATGAATTGAAGATGATAAACATGTCCTGGCCGCTTAATTTTGGGGAAAGGGGGAAGTTGAGTTCATTTAATTTTGGTGAACCATCATTTTAGGTCTAACTCAGAGTTAGGCCTAGCTTACGCATCCCATCTGGTAGGTCTGTGAGAGCTGCATAACTCCACCATGTCTTGTTTGCACTTCTGTTTGTATATCTGTTCAGTTTGCATATTTTTTTTGTTTCCGAGCTGAAGGAAAACCGAAAACGGCAAAGAAAGGATCCGGTAAAAGGTATATATATATTTTTTTCCAGAGTTTTCTGCATTTGGTTCTGTTAAATCAACAAAAAGAGCGTTTGATTTGCTAAAGTCTCATTTCTGACACCCAGACCTGAAGGGGCGTGTGGACTCGATCCCTCAATCCAGCACGTAAATTTTCAAAAGGATCCCGAGACAGCTCCTGGCTCTTGTACTGTGGAGGACAAGGTGAGGATACAACTGCCCCCGTACTCTCACGGAGTTTAGTATTGTAGCTCAAGTAAATGAATAGTGTACTCTGTTTTCTCCCACTGCAATACATGCAAGCCGTAGACATCAGACCACAAAAATGCAGCTGAGGACTTTCAGTAATGCCAATAAGCCACAAAACTGAAAGCGTAAGGAGTAATGTCTCATTAGGATTTGCTAGTTTTCATGAAAGTCTTCACAGTTGCAGAAACCTTTTGTAGTCACTGAACTCAAGAGCTTATTAACTAACCAATTAACCATTTAGTTACACTTGTGTGATAATGCAGATTTGTACAAGACTCACTAACTTAAACGGGGATAATTGATTTCTGAGAAGAAGGACTTCTCATAAAACTGTATTATTCCAGTGCTAGTGCTTCAAAGGCTTGTTTTTTGCCTCCATCTCCAAAAAATAAAAACCCCAATGGGAATATAAATGAAGCGTTTAAAAAAAAAAAAAAAAGTTCCATTCCAGAAGCAAATCGTTTGTATTTTTCCATATCAGAAAGAAGAAGGTGGGATGGATGAGCAGGAACCCTCAGGTGAGTCGTGTTAACTTCAGTGCAGCTGTTTTATTCAGTGACTTCTGTGGGGTTTTTTTTCCATCTTCATTTCTAAAAATAGGGCACATCCACACTGCAAACATTAGTATAGCAATATGCCAAGTCTATAATTATACATAAAGACTGAAATACAACAGATATCTCTGCATACACATAATGGCTTGATGCTGTCATGACTAGGGGTGAGTAGAGAAGTGGTACAAAACTGCTACCAGTTCCTGACTGGTCAATACAGAAATATCTAGAAGGTCCTGGACAAATGGTGCTGCTGTCAGTTTTTATGCAAGATAAATGCATTCTAACAGCGCTTTCAAATGACTGATGCTAGACTGGATCAGTGGGACAGCCAGGAGCTCCTGCCTCATTTCAAATACAGGAAATTCACTATTTAGCTCGTTATTTCTACTAGAAAAAAGTAATAAAATGACAGTCGAATCTTTTCGCATCTGTTTATGTGATTTTTTTTATTTTTATTTTTGTACCAATGTTATGGAGAGTGTTTAACTATAAGAGCACAGAGTCCACACACTCCTGCAGCGCCTCGCTATCTGACCTTGTGTGGCCACAGTAAACTCTCACAAAACCACTTCCAGCGAGTGATAACGCGGTTTATAGCGCAGTTCAGTGTTCAACTACGAGTCAGGGAAGCCGAAAGAAGCCACCGTGCCCTTTTAACGACGATAAAATCGGTGCTAATGCTAAAAACGCGGAACTAAAAGAGAACAAATGCACACGGACTGTGGCTGCGTCTGAAACGGCGCAGTCTGAAGAGAGCCGAGTTTGAACTCAGCTGCGGGAGAAGTGCGGAAACCTTTGAGGTAGACTGTCTTTGAATTTAAGCTGTTTATGACTTAGTCCAAAATAAACATATTTGACCACTTTAACCCCGATATCTGAATTTAAGCTTTTTTTAAAAAAAAACTTTTGTCCGCACCAATGTTTTGAGCACTCTGCGCTCTTTTTAGCATGTTTTCCGTTTCTGGACAAGATCCACAACCGCTGGCATTTCAAATCCACCCGGAGATTGAGCAGTGCTGATCTAGAATCAGTTTTTTTGTGACCTTTACTTGCACAAACACGGAGGAATCTGAATGTAGATCAGCTCTCCAGCTCAGGAGCACCAGCTCACTTTCAGGCTGTATTTCAGGTCCAGCAGGTTCAGTCTCGTCAGTTTTAGGGAGTGGCGTAGTGCTCTCACAGCAAGTTCCTTCATCTTCTCGAGATTATAAATTCATTAAACTCTGTGCTTTCAGGGAGGTTCAGACCGGGATTACACTGTGAGGAGAACTCAAAACTCCCCAAGGAGGCTAAAAGGTAAGTTTAGCTAAGTTAAACACATTCTGTTTGTTTTCTTTAACAGTATTTTCCTAAACTGTCACACTTTTAACGAATTATTGGTATCAGAAGGCTTATTGGACTTGATAGCATTGTTTTCCCGCCCAGTAAATTTATTAGCAACCAATATTTTACTTCCTTTTCTAAGAAGTGAAAGCACCCTCAGCATTAACAGTATGGAAACCAGCCTCTTGTGGCTCCAACAGCTTTCACTCTTCAGGCCTGTTGGTGCTGGGGGGCTTTTCTCCATTTGACAGTTTATTTTAGTTCAGTTTTAAAACTAACACGACGTACTGTAGCTGGAGAGCCCAAGGCTGTTTGCTGCACTTTCTTTTCTTCTCTCATTTACTGTAGTTTCACTTTTGTTTCTGTCTGTAGAATCTCACTACTGTAAGAACCTGTTTAGTTGGAGTTTTTGGTTTGTCATTGTTGCAGCTCTGCTTCTCTGTGTCTCTTTTTCTGTCCTCAAGAGCTTTGTTCATACAACAATGTTCTTTATTCATCGTGATTCATTATATCATGATGATTATTATAAATTATGCCACCTCTTACTAAGTATATTACCTTTTGTTAGAAGAGATGTCTGTATAATGTCTATGTAACACCCTTTCCCACATCTAAAATGTTGTCGTTTGGAAAAGCATAGACTTTAGTTTATTGATTATTACTAAATGAACGTGGTGTTTAGTAAAGGATGTGTAATGCAATGTTACAATATTAAATGGGATTTCTTCCTCTGCTATTGATTTTTTTAAAATTACTACTACTACTACTACTTATTTATGTTGCCTAATAAAATAAAACTAACATCCTAGATCTAGATTAGAATGCAATTTGTTATATTTTAAATAAACACTGTTCACTAAATCTTGTGAAAGATAAAGTTCAGTGAATCAATTTCTTAAAACATTCTAAGGGTGCTGCTACAAAAAGATGAAACTAGGCCTGTACCAGTCTTTTGAAACATTTCTCCAAACAGGGACTATGCTGAACTGTCAGATGTTCATTTGTGTTTGTAATGTTTTTTACTGAAACACTAGCCAGTCAAGCAGTATTTGCAACAGAAGAGAAAGCATGTATGTATGTATGTATGTATGTATGTATGTATGTATGTATGTATGTATATGTGTATGTGTGTGT
>JBBJLS010125157.1:0-17333 GCA_037577275.1 Bryconaethiops microstoma | reverse complement strand
AAATCAGCATGAAAAACACTACAAAACCCACATAAACTTATCTCTGATGATTTTGACCTGTTGACCTGTGTTATTAATTACAGGGACAGTCCCCCTGGAGCACCTGAGGGTTACGTGTCTTGCTCAAGGACACAATGGTAAAAAGTGGGGGTTCAAACCTGCAACTTTGTGGTCATCAGGTCTACAGGAAAGTGTTTTACCCACTAGGCCACTACCACCCATCTAAAGGAGGTCCTGCTGACCCACAGCTATGACCCACACTAATTGTGGAGATCAGTGAAGAGCTATGACGTCCAAAAGGTGCTGCAAGAAATTATTAGGATGCTTTCGTTAATGGTTTGTAGACTTGCTATGAGAGCTAAGTTAAGTGTATACACTCAGTGTAAGAGCTAAGTCGGTTCTTTTGTGTGCTTTACACAGGGCACTTCTCGTGGGATGCACTCTAACCTCACGTCAGAAAGGTTGTTTTGACAGAGGGTAAAGCTTGCGTCGGCGGGGGGTTACTGAGGTCACGAGAGCACATGCTGCACAGAGCGGTGTCATTATTTACACAAATGAGGATGACCCACAACTTGGGGTGAAAAACATCGCAGGCGCAGGTGGCCTATGGTGATAAATAGGCATATACTTAAAGAAAACAGCAACAAACATGGAACACACACACAAAGACGTTTGTTTTAGGCCTCCTTTTTTATCTTTATGATGCCACTTCAGCTAAATAAGTGGAAAAAAGTAAGAGAGCACTGCAAAAATGTTTTGGGTTTTATCTTTTATAGGTGCAAGTATTGAACTGAACAGCTTTGCCTTAGTTTTTAAGAACCGCAGACAATATTTCTCCTAATTTCCAAATAAACACATTGCTCTTTAAAGGGTAATTTTAAAGGAAATGACAAAACATCAAAATAAGAGAAATGATTACAGTGTTTACAGAACTTAATAATTAAAAAAAAACAACAACTCTCGTCCACTCTTAAACAAAATGGCAATAATTACCTTTGAGGTACTTCTAGTAGTGTTTTACCATCCAACTGGTCTCATTGCGAGAGGAGAGTGTTGATTACAGCAGTGTTTTTTATACTTTTCCTCATTAAATAAGATGTGATTCAGGTGATCACTAATCAGTACCTCATAAAGCAGAATCAGGTGCTTGTGTGGGAATTTAACAGACACTGGCATGGTACGGTTGTCAGTCATAGAGATGCTGATTTAAAAATAAATTGCTGGGGTCTCTTATTTTTTCCTCTAGATGTGTTACCAAGTCTCCATAAAGCTTCGGGTGAAAAAGCATGTTTTCTCATGGAAACAAGAAAAGGTCTATGGAGTTTAAGGCAAAGCATGCACACAAACATGTCACAAAATACTTTATATGAATTCAAAGCAGAAAAATTGTATATTTGACAAAGGAAAGATCTAATACAACACACACTTGAAAAACACTTGGCAAGTGGGGTAAAATTGAGATTTCAGAAAAGCAGTACTTAATGGCAGGCTGTATAGATGAGAGCTGCAATTAGTTGACAATGCTGACAATATAAATTATAAAAGTCATTCATGTGGACTTTAAACATCAATGCATTGTTTATGATGAAAAAGCTCTAATTCATGCGTGCATTAATTCTGACAGTTTTCAGTACCCTCTACACACAAGAGAAGACTCAGCAGAGTCACACAGCAGTGAAAAGAGATTTGCATAAAGAGGGTGTTTTACTGCTTTATCTGCCGTATCTGGTCTAAGTGGCTAATGTCAGTCCAGCAAAGGTAACATTAATTAAACTACACATCGTTAAACATGAGACATGTAGAAACTTATGCCAACGATGATATGCATATTGCCTAAGCAGACACGTCTCTCTCAGAATCATATGAATTGTGACAAAATGGGAAATGGATAAATAATGCATGAAGTGCGTCTGTTGTTTGTCGCTTGCTCCATTACTGATCGAAAAGACTGTTTCATGGATTAATACACTCTATTTTTGCTCTTTTGTTGCACTGCTTGATAAAACAGATTTGATGTAACAGAACAAGCTCACGTGACCCGCTCAGCATAATGTAGTAAACTTAAGTTAGCAAGGAATGAATTGATGTATGTTTTTACCGTATGGTGACAGAAATAATAGTGATTACTTACATTTACATTATTTAGAAGACGCTTTTATCCAAAGCGACTTCCATTACATTCCCTAACTACAGGGGACAGTCTCCCTGGAGCAACTGGGGGTTAAGGGTCTTGCTCAGGAACCCAGTGGTGGTGCTGAAGGTAAGATTCTAACCCATGAACTCTCGATCCAGAGGCAAGTATTCTACCCACTAGGCCACAACCACCCCGTAGAAGTTTTGATGCTGAGAGCAAAGTGGTTGAGAGTAAAGTGGTTTTCATTGAATTGTGGTTTACAGTAATTGTTTACAGAAGTGCATTTTTGTAATGAAAGCGAGAAAAAAGCTTTTGAATTGGGGATTTAAAGGAGAAAAATATAGGCAGGGTTTGATGTGAGAGGGGTCCAAGAGAATCTAATTCTCTTGATAAGAGAATATTTTAAAAACAAACAATCCCTTAATTTTACTGTAATATATTTTAAGGTTCCTATTATCAGTGTCTGCGTTCCATCCATATGTGATACTTACATACCAAGTAGCCTTGGATGTGTCAGGAGTTCTTCATACCAAACGAAACAGGATCAGGGCAATGTGCAGATACCTGAAGAAAGGTGGTTATATAGATCTTTCACTTTTCATTGAAAACACAGAGACAGAAAGGGGATGAAAGCATGCACGTGACTTTAAATGCATACACTACAGAATTCTAAGATAAATTCTCATATTGGTGAATTCTTATATCCTCAATACAAAATAGCTTTCTCTAATCAGCACTATCCCTGCCCCCAAACCCCCCCCCCCCCCCCGTTGACATGCCGGCTGCTATAAAAGAGGAAAGTAATTTCCCTCGACTAAACATTACCCCATGTCTTTTGTCAGTTGTGAATTGAGAATGTTCACTTGATGGCACCAGAGACCTTCTCTGAAATTCCGAGGAGCTTCTAACATTGGCTGTAGGTGAAAAGCAAGTGGAGTGATGTATAGATAAGATAAGATAACCTTTTGTTAGTCCCACAGGTGGGATTGTTGTTACAGCCACGAAAGTGAAAAGTACAAGATAAGAAAGTAGAAGTAGCATAACCAATAGAATAATAAGCCAAGAGTAAATTAATATGGATTTTTTCATTAGTTACGTACAAAAAGCAACAATACATATCGACACCTTGCTAAAATTATTTTTTCCAAGTTTTTCAGGAAACACAAAAAACGTAACCACTCTTAAACACTCTTGACATAGGCCATTGTCCTAAAGTGGTGGAATCATATTACCTTTTAGGCGATTATTTTAGCAAGGTGACCATATGTCTGGTGACAATGACATTTTCTCAACAGTAAGATCACTGCGCCACCTAGTGTAGTTGTTTTGATGCTGAGAGTAGTTAGCAGTACAGTAATCCCTCGGTTTTACTCGGATCAGAACTCGCGGATTCAGTCACACGCCGATTTCTTTTATGAGAACTGAACTCTCCACAATAACGCGAAACTGCAAATATTCACGTAATGTTTTTGCTTTTTTCGTGACAATGGTTTTTGGGTTTTTTTTTTACATATTTTAGTTCTAAATTATTAAAAATATATAATTTATTAATAACATAAATAGTAATACAAATATAAATTCTGCTAAATTTCCAGGGCTGCTGCCCTCCTGTTCTGTTTTCATTTCATTCTAAAAGCCCTATGCCGCCCGAATGGACGGCCGTTCTGGAAATTTCCAGGAGAGAAAGAGAGAGAGAGAAAGAAAGAAAGAGAAAGAAAGAGAGAGAGAAAGAGAGACAGGGAGAGAGAAAGAGAGAGATTGAAAGAAAATATGACTGAATTCGAAACACTTTCATTTCATTTTAAATTCAGCATCATACATTACCCGTAACGAAAATGTATACAGGAGCGGACTGGCAATTTGTCTGTTCTGCCACACAGAATTTAAAGCTCTCTCTCTTCTGGAAAAGTCCAGAACGGCCATTCTGATGCGATGAAACTGAATTTAAAAATCTCTCTCTCTCTCTCTCTTCTCTCTCTCTCTCTCTCTCTCTCTCTCTCTCTCTGAACGCATAGATTGCCAGTTCGTCCCTGTATACATTTTTGTTAAGCGTAATGTATTAAGCTGAATTTAAAATTTAATTCAAGTGTTTGGGGAGCATATTTGGGGGCATATTTAGGATTTACACTATAAAAATAGGCATATTATAAATGTCTGCATTCCATCCATATGTGATATTTACAAACCAAGTTGGCATGGATGTATCAGGAGTTCTTCACACCAAACGATACCTGAAGAAGAGGTATGTAGGAGCGTGTGTGTGTGTGTGTGTGTGTGTGTGTGTTTGGTGGGGTGTGCAAGGGAGAATTAGAGTCTTCCTTTCCTGTTACCTGAAGAACAGGTGATGCAAAATGTCACCTAGCTGAAAGAGTAAATATGGCAGTTGTGTTTCACAAGAGTCAAGAATATGAGGAACACAATTCTTGGTTCTGTAGAGAACAAAAGCAATATGGTGCTAATTTCCCATGCAGCATTTGGGAGTGTGTTACTGAAGGCAGCTGCCACGGGAGCAGACACAAATGGCTGTAAGGTGCCCAGTTGTAGTGTGATGGAAGAGCCCAGTCGCGGATACAGACGAGAGAGTCGGTTAATCACACACTTAATGAGAACGGTCCACAAGAGGAGTAAAGATTCCCACCAAAGGAACCCGCGTTTTCACACGCACACAGAAAGGTAATAAAGAAGCTTCTAGAGAACCAGAGTACTTAGGGTACAGAAGATTCAGATTATCAATTCAGATCTTTTGAGCAAACAAGCTCCACTAGTCATCTGCTAAGTATCCTAAGGGCAAAATTCCATAATCTTAGGTTCATCATTCATCACTCATGACTTTATGCAAAGCAGATGCTTTGAAAAGAGAGAGAAAATGTCACTGCCTTGAGAGAGAAAATGACACTGCCTTGCCAAGCAGGTTTTGATTGCAGGAATGCTGATTAAATATGTAGATAACACGTCCTCTACAGTTTTACATCAGTGGACCTCTCAGGCTGGGCAGTGAGAGGTTATTATCTCACATGAACTCTACCTGAAAGACAAATAAACAATTAGCTCCAACAGCTTGCTGGCTAGTGAGATTAGCACACAGACTGGTCTATTTATGATAATATAGAACAGGCTAATAAATACTCTTGTTAACACGGTGACATGATTCTGCATGGGCTTGTGGGTAGGTAGATGACCCAAACACAACACACACACATATCAGGCCAACCACATTCACTCCTCCACATTCAGTCGCACGCCCTCACAGTATGTTATAGGCTCTCTTTTATCGTCTCTTAGGCAAGGGAATAAACAGAAGACAGCCTTCATAATGCTGTCGGGCCTCTATGAGCATTTAGTTAGTGTGGAAGAATGCACTGGACACATCAGGGAGTAAAAACACTTCATTCTTAACCTTAAGAAGCCCTCATTCTTGAAGGGGCATCTTGAGAAAATGATGTGAAAAGCCCATTTTTCAATCAGCAACCTTTTATTTGTGAAAACAAAACACCATTAACATTAGGATAAACACAAATGACTAAATAAAAATCACAAATGTGTGTTTACAACTTTCATGGCTGTCTAAGAAAAACTCTTTTACTCATGTCACTCATATACACATATATATATAGAAATTGCTGATCATTTAAAGAAAGTTCTAAATTTCTCAGCCTTCTCAGTATCTGATGATTATACTACCGTTACTATATGTAGAGTATTGTCAAGGAAGAAAAGTAATTCATCTGAAAAGTAGGATTTATTTGTTTGTTTGAGCTCAATATTAAATTCGAAGAGGTTGTTTTAAAATGTGAATGAGCAAATGAACATCTGAATGAGAGCTGTCAGTGAGAGCAGGAGGAGAGTGGTGACTGAGAAGAATGAAGGTGACTCAGGTGCACTAGAGGTGACAGGACTGTCAGTGGTGTTTACAGATGTGGCGTTCGCTTTGGGAGGAAAAGTGCCCACTACAGCCTTCAAGAAGGATGTAAAGCTTCTGATTTTGGTGAAGACCTGGACATTTGCTGCACGAGTTGTGTTGGATAACAGGGTTAAAACTGCAGGCTGGACCCATGATTGCCCAATCTTACACATCAGAGGACCTCCTGTTTCAGTCTGAGAGCGAATAAGAAAGATTATGAGTCAGATACAGACTTTGCGTGAAATTAAACTGTATCAATCAGGTTAACTACAGACCTGTTCTAAGGGCATGACTCCTGTACAGATACTGTTGCTAGATGAGGATGCACTCGCACAGTCCAGTATAGAAGTGTTGAACTGCTGAAGACTTTGTTCAGCTAGAGCACAAATCAGAAAACATAAAAAAGAAGAGCAGCATAGTGACTGATGAAAAGTGATGATAT
This sequence comes from Bryconaethiops microstoma, assembly GCA_037577275.1. NCBI lineage: Eukaryota > Metazoa > Chordata > Actinopteri > Characiformes > Alestidae > Bryconaethiops > Bryconaethiops microstoma. The sequence continues at coordinate 10,856 of JBBJLS010125157.1, read as the reverse complement.
CCATTGGTATGAATGGAAAATGGACTAATTATATTTACTATGGATATTTACGCAATAAAATACATAATAATATACATAAAAAAACAAAAGAGCCTAACAAACGTCAGTTGCTAAGTTAATAGATGCTGGATGTAGTGACAAATGTCTCTTCAGCAGCTCAACATGTTACTCAGCACTTCAATGGATTTCTGATATGCTATGTGAGTTTTTTTTTTTTTAAAGATACTTTACCTCGAGTCATTACAAATTAATAATTTTATTTGGGTTTACGTTTAGTCTACTCTACACACTTTTTCACGAGTAGTTTTACACACACACACACACACACACACACACACACACATACACAAATAAACAAGTACCTCCTCCACCTGAGCCCCATCCAGATGCCCAACATTCAGAGTTGCTGGTGAAGTTGTCTTCCCCCAGGTCCACACATATGGGCTGAATGTAGTCTGAAAGCTTTGGCTTGTGAGACAGCTGCAGTACTGCTACATTGTTCACTGTACTATTGCTCAATGAGATTTTCGTCACACTGACAGAGACCTCATTGGGATTGGAGCCGCTCTGTTTGAGGCGGCCCAGGATTACAGTCCAGTCAGAAGCACTGGCGGAGCTGGATAAAAAAAACATTAAAATTTAATGTGGTTTTAATCGCTGATTGAACATGTTCTATAGTTTTAAAGCTGGCATTTTTACCTAGCAAAGCAGTCTACAGCACTCAGTACAAACTGCTCAGCTACCAGGGTTCCTCCACAGACATGTGTACCATTTTGTTGCAGGCTGGCCATCCATGGCCACACACCTGCAGATGCCAAAGAGTTTCCCACTCCTGTAATGGTGTTCAGCTTTGCACTGCCACAAACCACAGCTGGAATAATACAGAAAATATAACATCCCTAATTTCCTTCAGCTTAAAACCTTATGCTGTATGCTTTTCTTGCTAATGAGATTTTGGTAACATAAGACTTGTTCAGGAACAGTTCATAGAAAATCTTACGTGAAGCAGTAGTTGTAGGAACAGTGATGGTTGTAGCAACTGTTGTAGTTGTGGGAACAGTAGCAGATGTAGCAATAGTTGTGGTTATGGGAACAATAGCAGTTGTAGCAACAGTAGCAGTAGTAGCTGTTGTTGTGGTTGTGGGGACAGTAGCAGTAGTAATTGTTTTCATATCAGGGACAGTAACAATTGTAGCTGTTGTGGTTTTGGGAACAGTAGCAGATGTAGAAACAGTAGCAGTGGTTGTGGGAATAGTAGCAGTTTTAGTAATTGTTGTGACTGTGGAGACAGTGCCAGTTGAAGCAATAGAAGTGGCTGTGGCTCCACTTGTGGTAATGAGAACACTAAGAGTTGCTGCGACACTTGTGGGAACAGTAGTGGTTGAAGAAACAGCTGTGGATATAGTTGATGCTCCAGTGCTGACAGTTGTTAGTCCGGTATCAGTGATAGAAGACCCAACTAAACAAAAAAAACAGAACATAAAAACAAAGAAATGCACATGAAATAGCAACTACATATTTCTTCAAAAGCATATTTCATGAATGTGTTTTAAAATGACACGGAATATTATATATATTCAGTATCCAAACAGATATCGTATGCATAAATGTAGCCTTACATAATGCAGCAGTTGTGAAGTTGACTGGAGTTGAAGTGGTAATAGGAGGCACGATTAAACAGGACACACTCAGGTCCTTGTCTGTGCCAGTGGAAGTGAATGTGACAAAGCCTGGCTGGTTACTGGTGATTATCTCATTAATCCAGTTCTGGTACTCAGACACTCTGATATAGGAACCAGTTCTACAGAATGATACAATAATGCCTCCCTGAATCCAAAGACCACCCTGTTTGATGACCAGTGGACCTCCGTCTGTGGACTGTTCAGAATCAGAAATTTTAAAAATGTAAAACTCTTTAAAATGAGTTAAAGAGAATAATGCCAGAAATAAAGATTTGTGGAAGAGATTACCAAACAATAACTTGTGTACGGCTGTACAGAACACATTAGCACGTCTGGGAGTGGGAGTCCCGCAAGGCAGCTACACTCCCTAATTCCGATCACTGACACTTTTACTTCTTCCAGGTTACTTGAGTCACTTGTTCCTAAATATAAAAAAAATTCATCCCTGTCACATGCAGGATTTTCACAGTCCATTAACAAGAGTGTAAAATTAATTGTCTTATAACTTCACTAGTCTGAAGATAAACTGTCATCACTGGAAGTGAGGCTTTGAAGGTAATATTCCTGTTTTAGAATAATTATTATTTCCCTTTTGCTATCAGAAAGATTTCTTGTCTTTTCTTTTATCCTCATTTTGTTGTAATACAGTCTTAAAACTGTCATGATTTCACTAGGATGGACCTAAAAAGACAGACAAGTTTATTCTGAAAGGCAGAGAGTATTAAAAAACAGAGACGAGCGATGTTCCAGAAACAGAAAGCAGTACAAAAGCTAAACTAATCAAGAAACCATAATCGAAGAGTCTGAGCAAAATTGGTCAAAGTCTAGTAAGGCAATTCGAAGTGGAAACAGAATAATCAGGGCAAGACAAGTAAAAGCGACAGAAAATCAAAAGCTAGGATGTCAAACAGGAGACAAAGACGAATACTCAGTTTATACAGGACACATCAATGACAATACTTCGCAAAGTATACATGTAAAGTGTGTGCGTGTTTCAAACTGCAGTTGAGTTGATCTGAATATATATGATATACTACAGTTTATATAAACTAAAGTGGCCCCTTGTAATCACACGTGAACACACCACAGCATACAGTGTGAATTAGGGGTGGGAATCAAATTTAGAACCGGTTCTAATTTTGCGAAGCACCGGAATCGTTTACCTCCGGCGATTTCGGTTCTTCTAACGATTCTTTCAGACTCTTTCCCGCATCGCACGCGATGATGTCACATTCCGTGACTCGAATTATCATGGAGCGGAGAAAGCGGTCCACAGCGTGGCTGCATTTTACAAAAAAAAACGAGAGTTGCGTCTGTAACCAGTGCAGTGGCGTTTTAACTTGCAAGGGTGGGAACACTACCAACATGTTAAAACATTTAAGGTCTCAACACAGCATTAACAGCATGACATGTGTTCGATTCTCAGCGCTCGAGTACAAGCTCCATGGTTTCAAGCTTTAACTACGATGCCACTTATCAATACTGATTTATTTTCATAATTATGTTTTCATATTTGGACCATATTATTTATTGTTTAAAGGAAGATAATTGCATAATTTGTTGTTCAAGTGTTCACATTTATGTAAAGGACAAGATTGAGTTCTGACATCTAATAAAACAGCTGCTTTCGAAGCTAAAGAAATGGCCTATGACATTTTTTAAAAATGTAAATATGTAGCTTATCAGGTCGTATTACCTGTCCACAAAATTATGATCAGTTAAAAATATATATATTTTACACTGTTCTTGCCTTCCCAGCCTCGGCTTTAGTGGCTGCTAGCCAGGCGTCTTTGGCTCGTTACTCTCGGCAACAGAGCGGGTCCAAAAAGAGACAATTACGGGGAGCAGGGTCTGTTCTTTCCTCCCTTGGAACAGGAGCATTTATTTATATCTCCATTTATTTTATCACACTCACTGGAAGACTACATCTTCCAGCCACCCTAGAGGCTCAATTACCCAGATTGCAAAGTTTCTTAAGGCAACAGGCTCATCCTGTAGCACTGTTTAAGAATCGATAATGGAATCGATAAGGAATCGGATCGATAAGAACAATCAATAATGGCATTGACATCTTTAGTGTGAAGAATGTGGAATTCTTTCTCTGAATTTAACCCATTCTTCAAGTGAAGCAGTGGGCGGCCAACAATGAGGGGTGCCCAGGGACCAGTGTGTGGGGACGATACCTTGCTCAAGGGTACCTCAGTGATGACACTAGCAGTTGGGATTTGATCCCACAACCTTCTGACTGCAGGGGCAACTCCCTCACCACTAGTTCACCAGCTGCCCAAAAACCAAACTTTATTGATTTGTTTTCTAAATTAAAAAAAAATGTATTTAGATTTCTATGTGCTGACTAAATGACAGCCAGCTCCTTTTTTTTGGAAATGAACTAACTAAACTAAAAATGACTGATAAACAGTTCTGAGGTAATTGGCGTAACCTCAGTGCTGTCTTTTGTAAAAGTTTGTCTGTCATCATCTAAAATGGATGAAACAAGATCATCTTTGAATAGCATTCTCTAGTTTAGTCACTCTGTTTGACCCTGCATCTCATATTCTTTAGTGAGATCTGTTTCTTCAGGGTCCGCATACTGTTGTGGGGATCACCCTATCCAGCAATAACACATAGAATGCGTTAGGTGAACGTAATGGGGTAACCAGGAACCTTCAAGTCTCACATCAAAATGGACTATTTTGTGCTGCTGGAGTTTGCAAACAAGCAAATCAAGTCAGTGCTCCCTAAATTCCACTAGTGTGTGGATTTTGAAATGAGAAAAGCGAACGTGCTGGATCTGGTTTATACAAATATAACTAAACTTCAGAGCAGCAAAGACCACACTTACTTAGAAAATCCACGGCTTAGTTCTGGAGTCTTTGTTGTTGGCACACAATCTCAAAGGTTTGTACTTCTTTGTCCATGCTGGGTAGCTTAAACCTCTGTAAATTCCAGATTCTGGAAGACACCAGAATGGCCTATAAAGTCTGTGGCCTGCCCCCATTGCATTACTTGTGACCTGAAGGTGGTGGGGACATAGAGGCTACTAGGTGTTCTCATGGTGCCACAATGCACACTGGAAAAATCATGGGAGAGGAGGGTTCCCACTGGCACGAGAGGGTATCTAGGTTTATGACACTTGGTCTGTACAGTATAGACCGAGATCTTATGGTCTGTCCAGAACAGGACCTGATGTTGAGTTCCCCACGCCAAAGCTTCCACTCTTCTTGGGCAAGCTTTACAGCAAGTAGCTCCTGAGATAAAATAAGTGCAGGGGTGGAGTCTGATGCTGACCACTGAGCTAACACCGGCCCTACACTTACATCTGTAGCATCCACAATGAACAGCAGTGCTGCAGAACTGGAACCAAGAACAAGTGATGTCTTAGTTACTCAAAAGCCTCCTGAGCTTCAGGTGCCCAGTGAACTGCTTAAGTCAGTACTGGTTAAAACAGCAGTGCTGTTCATTGACTTAAGTTTAGCTTTACGGGTTTAAGAAACAGATGTAGACTATTTATGTACTGATGTACGTCGCTCTGGATAAGAGCATCAGCTAAATGCCGTAAAAAGAAAAAAAAAAACTTGCCCAGAATGAGTCAGAACATTCTGATTGGACTTGCCCACATTTTCGGGGTATAGAGAGAACAACCAGCCTTCCCCAGTCAGGAAATTAGAAGGCTGCTACTCAAAACGAGAGAGTACTGGAACAAGAAACACATACACCACCCTTGATTTACCATCAAACATCTCAGGAGCGAGAGGTGACGCTCAGACCAGGGTGTCAGGCAGGGAATCCAGGGGGGAGGTGTCTCAGTAATGGCCAGGGCAGGAGGGGTGGCATTAGCTTGTACGACCCCAGTCAATCCCAGCAGGTGAACCATGTTACCTACTGATTACATGTCATGTGTCTGCCTCTTGCAGCCTGTTTGGAATTGGATCTGGCTATTTTATTTTAAAATTAAACAGTAGCCTACTAAAAGCATACAATGTCAGGTTTTTATTATTATGCGGTATTGCAGAAGCAGAATAACTATAAATGAATTATGTATAATTTTGTTGAACCTTACAGTAAACTAGTAACAATCCAATTGCCATGTTATACATGCTAAAAGCAAAAGAGTTCAAGTACATGTCGCAACAGACCCACAACTTTACCAGGACAAGAACTTGCGTGAATGTTGGCAAACAAGTGAAACAGTAGCAGGAAAAGCACAGAGAAACGTGACACAGAGGGGAGAATTAGAGGAGAGTAAAATACTGTTATATCTGCATTAAGAAAGTCAAAAGGAATGGTTAGTTTTGTTCAAACCTGCATCAGTGCTTCCACATACTGACATTTTATTTCTGGCTTTCTTTTCTTAAAAATGTCAGAAGAGTGTCTAAATGTCACAAGTTTTGGGATGGTCAGTAAAAGTCAATTGTGGTGAAATGTGTTCAATTATTCTTTTACCCACTTTGGATCCTAATAAGTTAAATTAATATGGTATCATTGGTTCAGTGCTGGGGGCACAGTGGGGCCACCTGGTAGCCCAGAATGTCCACTGACATTAGCAACATCCCTGGTGACAGTTTTTGTGTTAACATCTTCCCAAAACATTGTGAAACCTTTTCTGGAGTAAGGCTGTAACAATAAATTCAGGAAAAAAACAAATGATCTAAATATCTGTTCTAGCAAAGACTACACAGGCTGAACGTTTGCAAGGTCCATATTATTTAGAGCATATTAGCACATAACCTGTCTTCAAGATTTGGATCATACCATACATGACTCTGTTCAAACATACTTTTAGAATATTATATAGTATCTACTTACATACATCATAGCTTATGAATTAAGTACATACTGGTCCTATATTAAGATCATCAGTTGAATAAGTTCAACAGGGTATATACATGGTTCAATCTTCCACACAAGTCTTTTTCATTCCTTACCATTTATTTTGAATTCCCAATCGGTGACCCACATCTGAGTTCCACTGAAGAAAGTACTTTTGGCTGCAGCAAGACACACAGGCCTAACATACTGGGTGAAGTTCACAGTAGAGTTCAGCTGCACCAGGGCAATGCTATAGTCAGGACTTCGAATTGTTTTAGTAACAGATCTGACCATTGAATTTGCATTGCTTGAGGTTAGTGACTGCACACCCAGATGCACAGTCTGTTCTTCAGCAGCCGAACTGAAAAAGAGAGCAGAGCTACCTGTGTCACTGTAATGTAATTTTATTTCTTCTTATTGAAAAAAGTGATTTTTTAAATCATTTTTAGTCAGTGTGTCACCCGAGAAAGTAGATGCAGTTGTCTGTTGTTAGAACCCAGTCAGAATTAATGAGGGTTCCACTGCAGAGATGTTCACCCTTTCTCCGCAGGCTAGCTTGCCATGGCCAGAAACCAGGATCTGCAACCAGTCCTTCCATTATCCCGGTATTTAGAGTAGCCACACCACACTCTGACAGAGGGAGAAGAACAACACACTGAATGTCTTTGCTTGCTCTCTCTCACCATTAGAAGAAAATGGTGAAAAACTGAGTGTGTTATGATCAATTAAACTACAAACAAAAACATTTAAAATGTTACTTTTGCCACACAGCAGGACAATGTAACATGATGCAGGTATCAAAACTAAACTCATATACTTTATCATGATTTAAAGATTAATTGTTTAGTTTGCACAAGTAAAAATAAAAAGGTTAGTAAAGGTCTTCATAATCTTGTTATGGAATACTGTTAAAGGGCCAAGTCAGGGAAAGAGTTTAATGTGGCAATGTGAGGGTTGAGGTAAGCCGGATATAATTGCAGGATCCAAAAGGTTTAATGCTAAAAACAAGTAACAAACACACAAACAAAAACAAGTACACAAAAATGACCCAAATGATAACAAGAACAGGAACACTGCAGAAATAAAAAAACAAACAGGTTTACAAAACCTGGGAAAACAAACAGATTTACAAAAACAGAATAAACCAACACAACTAGAAATGACCATAACAGTGTTCCAAAAGCTGGTTTTACAAGGAGCAGAGTGACAAAAGGTTTTCTAAAGAATCCACCTGGCCTGAAATCCACACAGAAGGAAATGAGAACTACTGAGTCGGAACGGAGAGAGGAACTAGACACAGATGAACAGTATAACAGATGGGCAGGACTAAGACAAGGCTATGACGAAAACATACTCATATGGAGCAAACACATTAACAAAGGCATATGAAGACTGTGACTGAGCCTCCCTCTAAGAGGGCAACTCACAGGGTGTGAATAGAAACACACCTCAGGAGTCGGCCAGGAGGGGACGCCTGTGGCAGGAGACAGAGGCAAGACAGGAGACGGGAACAGGACACAAGACTGGACAGAATACCGGACGCTGGACAGGACAGAAGATGAGACAGGTGATGGGAGACTGGACAGGACAGGAAATGAGGCAAAAGACTGCACAACGGGTTGGACAGAGGAAGGGATAGAAAATGGAGATGGGACAGGGAGTGGTGACAGAACCAGAAGTGCAAATGGGACAGGAGATGGAGACAAGAGGGGAGACTCGACCGGACCCTGGGACAGAAACAGTAACAGGAACAGGGACGTTGACAGGCATCACCACACGAATGAAGACTGAGTTCGTGGTCCAGGGTCTGGGAGTAGGCTGGAAAGGAGGATTACTGGGGGTGAAGGGTTTTGGGGCAGATACAAATGGGATAAAGGGCAGCTGAGATTTAGGGGATGACATGAAAAACTTATGAGACATACAGGAAGATGGAGAGGCAACAGATTGGGTCAAGGTTGTACAGAACCTAATCCCATGTAGAGATATACACATCTGGGGCTCCAGCTGGGGAGTCTGCCATGTCCTGGGCAGTCCCCCGATAGGAAAATGGGAACCTGAGGAGGCGGGTAATGAAGGACCAAGGGACCAGAAGGCTGGGGGTTCGGCTGTGAAGAAGAACCAAGAGGCTGGCTGGGAAGTTGATACAAGAAAAGGAAACGGGATAGTGGGCCAGAAAGTGCTCTCTGACGCACCATGGGGCACCATGCGTATGCTATGCTACAGTCCATACAGTCCATTTGTAAATTAATCTACACTTTTAAATTCAAATTTTCTATCAGTCTTAAAGGCACAATAACAAAACCAGCCGAATATGGTGAGGTTTGGAGGAGGTGGGTGCTTCTCAATCTCTGCAGGAAGAGACACTTCTGGCCATTCTTTGCAATATACTGGACACTATATAGTAATCATTTAACATAACAAAAGTAAATACATTAACATCCCTGCTTTTTCTTGGACATTTAGCTCACTGGAGCTCCTCTGGCCTCGAGTGTAAATCAAAAGTGAATCATTTGTCATTTGTGAACACACCACAGCACACAGTGTGAACAGCACAGAAATCTTTATCTGTATTTAACCTATTCACTGAAGTGAAGCAGTGGGCACCCAGGAACACAGCACTCGGGGAGCAGTGTGTGGGGATGTTACCTCAGAGGTTCTGCTAGCAGTGCTGGGATTCAAACCCACAACCTTCTGATCGCAGAGGCAACTCCCTAACCACAAGGCCACCAGCTGCCCCTGAAAGATCAGGAATGCTTCTTTATTTTGTGTGTCATCCATCCTTTCAGACTGTAACACACTGGCCATCAGGGCCCTGAACGCACATAAATGCACATAAATGTCTAGTCCCTGCTTAACCAGCACACTTCAGTAAACGGTATACCTCAACTTATACTGTTTGTACTGTTTATACTTCCTACTACACTCTGGACTTTCAATTAGCACCTGCACTTGCTGTGCTGTTTACTGCTAATACAGGCACTCTAGTGACCTGTCACTCACTAGTTATTATTTCACACTTACTCATTGAGGTTTTCTATGTTGCTAACTGTCCTGTGCAATAATAATATATGTATATATGGTGCAATATTTTCATTCTGGTAGACTGTCTAAGATGCCCATCCCACTCACATTACTGTTACACTGCTATATTGTCTGTTTATCATACTGTTCTCTCAGCACTTCCATGTTGTTCAGTTCTGCTGACTGCCTCCTGTGCCATAATCATACATATAGCCATAATCATACATAGGTTTATGTGAAGTCCAGACTTGATGTCTATTTATTGTCTGTCTATTGTCTACTCTCTCTTGTAACCTGTGCACTGTTGAATGTTATATGTTGCTGTGTGTTGCACTTTGCTCAATATGTACCTGTACACAGCTGCTGATAACAATAAAGTAACCTCTAATCTTGAACATTGAACTTCTTTTGGCTTGCCATAGCCTCGTCCATTCAGCTTGAATGGCAGCCTTGAGCTATCTCACTTCTAACAGTACTGTTATGATCTCAGGGAAGAGTCTGGAGCAAGAAGCTTTCCAGAATACGAGCAATGCTTTCTAGTGACTGACACACACTTACAGTGTTGGGTGTGGCACTCAGCGTTTCCTTTACTACCCGTACAAAGCCACGAGGTCACTACACTCCACACTACACTACAATCCATCACCACCAACAACTTGCCAGATACTTAGATGATCACATAACACAACATTAAGTGCACAATAGCACAGAAAGGACAAGGTTATGGGGTTTATGCCACACGGAGTTACAGGTCTGCAAACACAGGTCTGAATGAGGATATGTGGCAACATGACATTATAAAACACTAAACAAAAAACTCCATGGTCATCACAATACTATGCCTTTCATGAAAGAAGATATAATATAACTTACCATTCAGCTGTGAGTGACATTCTGAAACAAATGGGAAAAGGTTCGTATTAACTAAGTAACACTCATCATTTACATGTTACACATTTTTATAATTTTCTTTAAACAACCAATACCAGACCATTAATAGCTATGAACAAATAATGAGTTTACCAGACTTTGAAAATTGTTCTAAATGTTAAATTTTCAATTTAAATGTTAAATCTAAATCTAAATGTTAAATCTAAATCTAAATGTTAAATTTAAATTTAAATGTTAAATCTAAATCTAAATGTTAAATGCTAAATCTAAATGTCAAATGTTAAATTTAAATGTTAAATCTAAATCTAAATGTGAAATCTAAATCTAAATGTTAAATTTAAATCTAAATGTGAAATCTAAATGTTAAATGTTGGAGTCTAAATGTTTAGAGGATATGCTAATTGGCCATGCCCCATGATTACAATTGGCTGTTACTTAGCAGGGGGCTGGACT
>JBBJLS010125077.1:0-17341 GCA_037577275.1 Bryconaethiops microstoma | reverse complement strand
TAAGAAGAAAAGACCCAAAGTCTTTATTAAGGATCAGGCAGAGCTCTGTGACAGTGAGTACTCGCTATATGATCAAACCCCTTCACCAAAACACACCTGGGAAACGCTTTTTCATTTTATGCCATTGTGGGCTTCGCTACAGTTAAAGGGAAGAATAATTAACACAATCCACATGCCTAAATCACCACACACCTGTCTCAAATGGCATTGGGTTGTTAACTCTTCTCAAACAGCCTTACTTATGTGGTTTCTGACTATGTATGTTAGCTGGACAAATGTTATATATCAGCTGTCCAGTTATCTTACTCATTCCTACTCGAGTGTCATGTGTGCATGACTAAAAGCAGCAGATGTCCAGAGTATTTACTTTGCATGATACTAAATAGTGTGTACTTGTTTGCTAAAGATACATGGTAGATCAAGGGCAAATGTCAGACAACAATTCTGTCTTGGCTGGCTGATTTCCATTGGGGTAAAAATGTGTAAAACATTTTTTAATGTTCTCAGATTACACAGAACACTACTGTGACTGTAGCAGATTCTGTAATGATACAGGTGAGCATGCACCGTTTCAGAGTTTGCCTTTCTGTTTGTAGATTGTATGTTTACTATTCTGACTCCACGTTCTCATGTCCACCTGTTTCAGGCGCATATTATGCATTTAATCTGAATATCAGCAGTCTTGATGTTAGATTCGACGATGTCAAGAATAATGTGAGTACTGTATGGAGGAGATACAAACATACCGTAGGCCTTGGTCAGACAGGACATATTTTCTGCAAAATCCACTCAAAACCTGAATTCTTTCAATTCTTTTAAACATATCTGGACATTTGAGCAGTTAAATAGGATTTCACTAAAGACTGAAGCCTTGGAAGAATAATGAGAAACAGATTTACGTTCTTTTTAACGTTCCGTGTTTTTGCACCCACCAGATAACACAGCTGGAATGTCCATGCAAGTCTAACCTGTTTCCGTATGTAGCCCACCCAATAACCAATACACAGCATTTTCTATGCATGCTTTACTTTACAGAACACTCTATTTGTATGTGTAACCATGTTCTTTCTTCACAGGTCCTTGTGTAATATTTCTGATAACTATCAGGTAAACAGTTCTATTGGTGTTCATTGTGTCTTGATCATTAAAATTCTTCATATTCTTCCTCCTGCCTATGTGGTTCCTGAAAGCTTGTTTTTGTTGTTTTGTTGTTTTGCATGTAGGGGGCACACATACAGTGTCATGGGGATGGAACAAGGTGATCTTTAGGTGGCTAGGTTGTACATTTGTGTCATTTAGCCCCGTTCTGGAGGCTTCTCGCTTATATTTCAGTGCACTTTTATCTGATAAAGTTATCACCCTCTCACAGGTTGTACAGGTGCTTGGTAGCGCTGAAGCTCCAGCAGCCTCTAGATGTGTGTGCAGTCAGCGAGGCAATCGCAGCCTTGTTGCAGTCCAGCGCCTTCATCACCTATGATGGCACAGTCACTAGATTAGGTAAGAACTGAAAAGTCATGCATGTAATTGCATAGCATTCTCATAAAAGTGAAGGGCTCTTAACTTTTTTTAGAGGGTAAGGCCCATATGAGTGTCTTCTAAAGTCGTTCTTACTTTCGATTTCTGCTCAGCTCTGTGTGGCTTGCACAGTGATTCGGCAGGCAGTCTTTTCAGCTCCAGTTTCACCTGGGTCTCAGCAAACATCAGCGCTAAACAGATGTGCACACTAAACCACTTGTCTCTCAACACTCAGTTGACATGGTAAGCACTACTATACACCATATGAATTACTGTGATTAGATGACACACGAATAGCTGTGGATCTTACATCCTTTGGGTGAATTTACTGAGCACGGTGTTTGAAGTTAGATGTTGACCTTTAAATTTAGAATTTTGCACTTATAAACCATTTTTAGTAGTTTACTGCAAAAAAACCCCAAAACTTTTAATTCTGTATTTTTTCCACAGCGGGGAGGGTCAGGTGCTGTCTGTGCTTCTAAATGAGAGCTGTACTGTCCCACCTTTTAAGAATGGTACCAGCCAAGCACAATATATAACACCTTGCACTACTGCTACAGATGCCAGTAGTGGTTCCTTGAATGCAACCTTCAAGTCTACAAGTAGCCCTATTGCAATACTTTACAGTCCAATGCCTACATCATCCGATTCTGTGCTCACATCAACCAAGCCCAGTTCTACTGCAACATTTCCCAGTACAACAGATACATTATCCAATACTGTTACACCATTCAATTCTACGATCACAACACTCAGTCCTGTAGTGGCACACTTCAATGAAACACTTACATCTTCCACTTCTGTGGACCTGAGAAACAACAGTACACTCATAGAGCCCCATGCTGAAGCATCATCTTCTAATACAACAGTAACAATATCTAATGCGGTTACACCATTCAATACTACTGTCACAACAGTCGGACCTATAGTGACATCATTCACTGAAACAACTTCATCGTCCAGTTCTCTGGTCACACCAAACAATAGTACAGCCATAGAACCCAGTGCTGAAGCATCATCTTCTAAAACGACAATAACATTATCTAATACTGGAACACCATTCAATACTACAGTCACAACGCTCAGGCCTATAGTGACATCCTTCAAAGAAACAACTACATCATCCAATTCTGTGGATGTGCCAAACAATAGTACAGTCATAGAACCCAGTGCTAAAGCATCATCTCCTAAAACAACAGTAGCGTTATCTAATACTGGTACACCATTCAATGCTACAGTCACAACACTAGGTCCTGTAGTGACACACTTCAGTGCAACTCTTACATCATCAAATTCTGTGGACGTGCCAAGCAACAGTACAGTCATAGAACCCAATGCTGAAGCATCATCTTCTAGTACAACAGTAACATCATCCAATACTGTTACACCATTCAATTCCACAATCACAACACTCAGACCTGTAGTGACAAACTTCAATGCAACACTTACATCATCCAATTCTGTGGATGTGCCAAACAATAGTACAGTCATACGGTCCCATGCTGAAGCATCATCCTCTAATACAACAGTAACAGTGTCTAATATGGTTACATTCAATACCACAGTCACAACACTTAGTCCTGTGGTGACACTCCTCAACAAAACAACTACATCATCCAATTCTGTGGTCACACCAATACATGGTACAGATACTGTAGCCTCATCTGACAATACAACCATCACATCATTCAGTACAGGTACATCACTCCACACTACAGTCACAACAGCCATACCGGTTGATTCTACAGCTTCACCCAGTAGTACACACACAGCCATTAGCACACCATACAACACAACAATCATTCAAGGTAATGAAACAATATCACTAAAAACTATGCAACATAACAACACAATACAGTCAAATGTTGCACAATCAAACACAACAGTTGTTGCACCAGTAAGTGCAGATTCTAACTGGAATAATACTCTACCTAATACACTTTTTAATACTATAACAGCAACACAAAATCCACCACACATCAATACAACAACAAAGCTTAGCACAACATCCACAAAGGACACAACACACTATAGCACAAGGCTTTCTGAAGGCATAACACATGTTGACACAGCAAAGATTACAAATCATGACACAACTACTCTTTCACAGAACATTTCATACTCAAATGGAACACGCAATCTAAACACAACACTGGCGAATTCAACCACACCACTTTTGACCACAGCATGGTCCAGTACTGCAGTGCCTCTAAATGCAACAACCTTCAGTGCTGTTGAACCACATTGGAATACAACACAACCTGAAACAAGTACACATGCAACAGCATCAGTGAACAAAACGCTGAACAACACCGTTTCACCACTTTACACAACATCATTTCATAGCAAAACAGATTTAAACACCGTCGAAAATGTTACAAACGCTACAGCCAGTGCAACGCATCCAAAGACCACAAGTTCAACACTTTCCACAACAGAGAACACCACGCAACTGAGCACTACAGTGAATCAACTGAACACCACAAATGTTAGTGCAATGACTGGAACACACTTCAATGCAAATACAACACAAGCTAATTTGACAACTGTTACAGAGGACATTACACAAGTTAGCACATCAGCCTCTGTGCTTAATGTTACAGCTCCTAGCTCGAAAGATTTTACACACAATACCACTCAAGACCTGTTCAACGAATTCAGTACAACAGTAATTCCTTCAAACTCAACAACGATCAGTACCACATTACCTCGAAACACAACACGATATAACGAAACAATAGAATTCAGTATCACTACCTCGGATTCTTCCACAACATCTACGGAAAATATGACTACTATATTAGAAATGACTGTTCCGGACAATTTTACATCAGATATCACATCCAGAGTAAACACGATCACCCCCACGGATAAAGGCCTTGAAGGTTCTCCCACAGTTAATATGACATCAAGTCCTGTAATTAGCTTAGCCATCTCGACCCATAACTCCACAGACACTATTTATAATACGACATCCAGCCCAGATAGCATCACAGACAGTGAAGTCAGCACGTCCCAGCCCAGCTCTACCACTACTGGTAATGTTTGGACAACACTTGATGCTACTGTGGTCACCACTAAAGAATCTACGACAACAAGCCCTGCAATAGAACAAAATCCCGACGCTACAGGCAAACAAAGCAATGCATCAGTTCCTCTTCCTCCTCAACCAGTGGTGCATGTTACAACTACCAGTACCACCACCACCAGTACCACCACCACCACCACCACCACCAGCACCACCAGCACCACCACCACCACCACCACCAGCACAACAAAAAGTGGTAAGATCACAGTTTCTTTTCATTTACAGTACTGTGCAAAAGTCTTTCGCCAAAAATAATATTAAAAACCTGTCTACATGAGCCGTACATGTTTTTTCACATGAATATTACTAATTATACTAAATAAAAACAAAAAAACAAAAAAAACCAAATACAAACAACATTATTCAGTAAACAGTGATTTACAGTGATTGATACAGGAATATCAATGTATTCCTTGTGGAAGACCAGTATCACATGTAGTTTCCATCAGAAACCTGGTTTGAGTCAGTCAGTCCTTCATTAAATTAAATCAGGAGCTGCTGATGGAGTTTCACAAATTCAAGAAATTACTGGAGGTACCCAAGGAGGAATCTGGAACCGAACCTGTGTTCTCGTCACCGGCTCACACAGTCACAACAACTTTTTAACAAACAAAATAAATCTTGATACTGTTTTATTGCTTTCTTGTTTGTTTGCATTGGTTCTCATGTTAACTTCGCTAGCATAAGGACACTTTATCACATGCTGAGAAAAATGACTTTAAACAATTTGTATCTATCCAGGATCTGCCACACAAATGTTTTCTTTCCTTGCTACTGCAAGCTCTACAGAACATCAGCAAAATTTGAAAAGAAATTGTAGCACATAAGAAGTTACTGTCAAAACACCTACGTTTGTGCTATTGATTTTCAGAAGATACTTATAAAGGGCTCCCAAGTGGCACAACTGCCTGAGCTTTGGTCTGTCATCAAAAGATTGCTGAAGTTTGATGGTCCTACCTGCTACCATCCTACGGAGGAAGCACAGTGTGATTGTAACCATGTGATAGGTGCAGTTCTAACTAGCGAGTGGAATTAATACTAATAAAATACAAATAATGTGATTGGGCATGTCATTAGGATAAGAAGTGTCTAATCAATCAGACTTTAGCATGGTTTAACATAGTTAGCATAACTGCTTAGGTGGCTTCTGCAGCATAGAAGCTTTGTTGCTCTGTAATGATATGTTACAATACATTTGTGTATCTGTTTGTTTCCACATCACTTGACAAAAACATGAAAGTAGATGAAGTTCTTTTTCATTTCTGTTCAAATGATCTGTCATGAACAGTAAACACAGCAGCAGTAGCCAGGGCAGCAGAGCTTTTCCACAATTTGCAATAGCTTCAGTACAGACCAAGAAGTCTTATAGGGGGAAAA
Source organism: Bryconaethiops microstoma (assembly GCA_037577275.1). Lineage (NCBI taxonomy): Eukaryota > Metazoa > Chordata > Actinopteri > Characiformes > Alestidae > Bryconaethiops > Bryconaethiops microstoma. The sequence goes on along the minus strand of JBBJLS010125077.1, from coordinate 11,361 downwards.
CTCAATCACACCTAACAATATTTGCTACCTTAGAAACAATGCTACACCTCAAGCTTTGATAACTATGAAGTGTTGCCAAGTACACCCATATATTAATGTTTATTATTTTACTCAATTTTGCGGCTAGTAAGAAATTTCAAAGAATGCGTGGTGTTCGAAAGTTTTTGTCAGAAAATCTGTAAGAGTACTACCATGAATAACAGTTATCTGCATAAACAATCATCGAAAAAGATAAACATTGTAGTTTGAAATTTGGACATACAGAAATAAATAAACCTCCTCTGCATTTATTGGATAGTTTATATTTGTTTACTGAGTTCGACGTGGTTGAAAAAATTGCACATACCTTTGCCTAACATTTGCACGGGCAATTGCTAACTATCGAAGAAGAAAAAGAGTAAACCAACACACTAATCCTGCACGAACAACTGCGATTTTTAACTGTGATTGTTTTATATCAAATATTAAATTAAATTGTTCCCCTCGTATTGCAGACACCACGATATCACTGAGTGCTGAAGCTGAGGCCGCTCAGATTCTGAACCGTACTCTGCACCAAGATTTGTCCACATTGAACAACTCTGAGGTGGAACAGCTGGTCAGCAGAGTGGAGGACGTGCTGTCCTTACCTAGCATCAGCCCTGACCTGGGGCAGATCGTGCTGTCTGTCATCGACAACCTGCTCAGCTCTTCAGTAGCTGTGTCCTCCTCCTCCCAACGGTAAGACCAGCCTCCACAGCTCCAAAACTGGGGAGACTGGAGTGAGGTCCAATATGAAATAGAAAATGAGCAACTGTAAAAAAAATTTAAAAAAATGAAACAAGAATTTGGATGGATGCACAAGGTTTATGGTTGTTGTTCATTGTTGTTGTCAGATTGATCAAGGCTGTGGACAAGCTGGGGTTGAGGCTGTTCATTCGGTACAAAACAGAGAACATTACGATGGGGTCACTCTCTCTGATGGTGACGAAAATCGATGGGACCAATTTCATGGGGACATCATTCTCAGTCTCAGATACAATGTCCTTACAGGTAAAGTATGATCCTCAAGCCTTGGGCAACACACTGGAGCCCTGATTTACTAAAGGTTTGGATGTGCCAAACACCAAGCTGACATACTATGACGTATTTTATATGAATTCTTTTAAATGAGTAAAATTGAATGTGCTGTTCATTTCGGATGTTTGCTTAATAAATATGCAGTTTGGGGCTTTTCTTCCAAAGTGGGCAAAATATAGAGCGCTGTCGATTCAAAAAGGATCCATAAATCTGAAATAAATTATTCCCTGCATGTTTTCGTTTCATGGCTTCTGTCAGTATACTTTCACTGCCATTTGTTTCCCAGTGTGACACAAAGGAAGTTTGAATCAAAGGAAGAAAGATTTTTTTTAAAGAAAATTAAAACATGTTGTGGTTTAATCGAGAGAAGGTCAGGCCTGAGAAACTCGTCGAATAAATCTTCCCAACAGAGGCAAATGGAGAATTAAATGCGTTATAAGCCTGATTGTTTAGAATGCAAGAAAATATCTGGGGCTTTCCAAAACGTTTATCGGGCAAATAGAAAATCCACCAAATTTTTCAAACGTTCACCCTACTTTTGCTCTGTAGAACTGTTCGTTCAACACCGCGTCATTCTCAGTGAGATTATCGAATAGACAAAAAATTAAGTACTAAAATAATTCCAAAACGTTAATGTTGTATAGTACATATACATGTCTTCAGCTTTGATCTTTATTTTTAAAGCGTCATTTGCGTGTCAGCCTGCAGAAACTGTTTTACCTTTTTGATTTTAATATTTGTTTAAGAAATCCTTACAATTGTATTATTTTTGGAATTTTTAAGATTATTAGAATTGTTGCCATAATTTGTGTTTTTATCTCGAAGCAGCGTAGCGGACTTTTAAAGAATAAATAATATTGTGCTGTAATGTGTGCTCTGTTGTAGACAACCTCCTTTCCTCACAGGCATGTTTCTATCACTCAATATTTGATTCAATCTCACTTTCACTTTCAGTTTTGGACCAGTTGAAAAGTAGTCACAAGCAGATGCAATTACTAATTTCACTTATTTCACTTCTTTCATGAATGTTATTTATTTTAAACTGTCTTTAAATATTGCATCCCGATGTGACATTGTAAAGATACCAAGATGCTAGAGAACCTGTCTTCATGCTGTTCTAAATCTTTGCCTTTTTTTGTCCTCCTGTGTGTTTGCCCAGGTTAAAGGCAGGAGAAGAAGGTCTACAAGCAGCCCTTCTCTGGGTTCCATCACGCTCCCCACGTCCCTGATGGAAAACCTCTCCTCAGACGAGAAGCAGCAGGCATCAAGGGTTCAGTTCACTTTTTTCAACAAGAGCACCCTGTTCCAGGTAAAGAAAAGAAAGAAGTGCATCTCAGCTCCTTTCATACAAATAATGTATGTAGTGCTAAAATAAGCACATATGATCATTGTTCCATTAAAACTATGTATGACTTTTGAAAGAGCAGAGCTGCTCTTAAAATTGCCTGAACAGTTCATGAACAATGGACCAGTATTTTTGCTCAGTGAATACACTTGAAAGTTCAGAACATTTGTCTATTTTTAGACAAATATTATCCATTAAGTAATCTATTATCTTATATTATCTAACAAGAAACCATTGCAGAAATACCACAATGACAAGAAATGCTATTATATTGCATTATACTTTCATATAATAACAAAGCCTTGTCTCTAGAATGAAAACTTAATAGGAGAAGGTAAAAATGTTCAGTGTTTAGATGTATGTTAGTGTAACAAGACAGTATTCCAGTTCATCCTGGGGCATTTGTATTGGACTATTCTAAGTGAAATATTTTTTCAGTGGTTACAGGGATGATACCCAACAACTCAAGTCGTCTTTGACTTATTTGTTTGCTGCTACAGGAAAAAAACAATGTTTCTGGACAAAACTGGACAGTCAACAGCCATATTCTTGGGTCGAGCGTGGCCAACCTGTCCATCAAGGGTCTGAGGGAGAATGTGGTTTTCACTCTGAGGAATAAAGAGCCTGCAACTGTAAGTGCACTCACTTACATACACTCACATGCACTCTTTCCCTCTTCCCGCTGCCTTTCTCATTTCAGTTTCCTTTTTCTTACAGGGGAACGTGACCTGTGTTTTCTGGGACTTTGAGAAAAATGGTAAGACACTTATCATCACTCAGATCTTTAATGGGTTTAAACCAGAATTTATTTATTTAAGTCAGTTATGAGCACTGAATTAAACTCAATTTAAAAACATTTTCAATCAAAAACCTTTTTTTTTTTGGTGAATCAGAAGTAATTATTTTGAAGATAATGCATTTTTTTGTATGATGGCAAAAATTTACATTGCATGTTTTTACAGAAAGTGGGTTTTTTTTGTATTATCATGTCTTTTAAAGTTCTGTAGTTTATCCATGTTTCAGTTAAGTATGTAAAAAGGAATGTGCATGCTGCTCTAAATTAAGAACATTAAGTGAAAATGGGATAATGGTGACAGGGAAATGTGTTTTGGTCATTTTTAGGAGGATTCGGAGGCTGGAACAATACAGGATGTGCTGTGATGAACACCAGCACACAGAGTGAGACCGTGTGTCGCTGCAACCACCTCACCAGCTTTGCTGTGCTAATGGTGAGCATGCATAAACCAGCTTAAAAAAGTTTGAAATCACTCATCCAATAACAATGTTTAGCCTTTATGAAACTCTAATAACTTACAGTGTAGATCAGGGTTAGGCCAATGGACCTGTCCATCCTCAGTAGCTGACAGTTGAAGCCCAGCATCGTGATCCACAGAAACAGCGAGACACACCATGACACACACACACACACACACACACACACACACACACACACACACACACACACACACTGAAATGTCTGTGTTTATTTATTACTTATTTGTGGGGATTTTCCTGGGGTCCAAGCTGCTCTGTAGAAATTATATACAGTAACCTCCCGCTTCTCGCGGGATTTACGTTCCAAGAGCCTTTGAGTGAGTCACTATACCTGCGTATAGTGAAAAACCGCGTTGTTGTGTTGTGGTAAAAAACATGCCTAAAAATGCCTATTTTCGTAGTGTAAACCCTAAATATGCCCTTAAATATGCTCCCAAAACACTTTAATTTTAAACTAATTAGCCTTAAAGAAAATGTAAAGATAAACTGTGCTAAAATGTAAATACCGATGTTACCCCTGTATAGACTGTACTGTAATTCATACACATGCGTTTTCTTTGGTGTGCGCTGTCGTTTTTTTTGGAATAAGCAGTTAAATACAGTAATAAATTAATTTAATTTACAGTAATAAAAATACAGGGCTTTAAGAAGAACAAATCGAAAAATACGAGAACACTCGAGACGCTCCAAGGGGGAAATTCCTGGACTGCAGCCAATCAGCACCAAGGTACAACGGAATTTCACCATCCCAAGACGCGCTTTCTTTGTGTTTCTCTCCACAGTACCAATACATTTATAGTTATTGTTATATGGAAATGTAGCTGAATTTACGTTAATATTTATAATTTAACACAAATATAGGAACATTTATATATTGCCACGAAAAAAGCTGTGATGTCTGGGCCTCGTCCGCCACGCCCCTTCGTCCTCATGCAGGGTTTATTTTAGGGCACGGTGCTTAGCAACCCAGCACGAGGACGAGGGGGCGTGGCTGACGAGGCCCAGACGTCACAAAAGTAAAAAATGCGGCGTGTATCTGCTATTTCCGCGCATGTGCGGGGGTCCGCGAAAAATTATTAGTTTGGTTCTCAGAAAAAATCAGCTTGAGACTGAAATCGTGACTGCTGATCCGCGTATAAGTGGGGGGGTTACTGTATATGTTCATGGTTCAAATTACGGGGGTACTGGGGGATACTATACCCCCGATCAAGATGCAGACCCCCCAACAAAGAGACAAAAATAGTAGTTTGGGGGGAGGGAGGGGGGCAGTACCCCCCAATTATGAAAAAGGCAGTACCCCCCAATTATGGGGGGTAATTCACACTTTGTATATGTTTGATATATGATTATATATTTTTAGGGTGTGTCAAGGATGGGTTTATTCTAATTATTATAGCAGCTCCTTGCCCCTGATTTTAAGGAAAAAGGCGTATTTAATCACATGATTTACTTACCAGTGCAAACATGTTTTAATTTAGGTGCCACCCTAATAATTATGATTGATTTTCTTTTTTAAAAAAGATTTATGCTAGGGATGAGGACTTAAGGCAAAATATTATTTAGAATTTACTGAGCACTTTTCAACCATTCTTTGAAGATGCAACCAAATTGATTTGATATTACTAAATATATCTATATTATTGTGTATTTTTGAAGTATGCAGGCCAGTCTACAGATTTGATGGCTTATTTCTGAGAAAATTTTACAAGTCATGACAAAGGTGCAGAACTAGGTACGTTTAGTATGAGAATGCAGGAGATATATATTAAATGTGTTTCATTGATCCATAAAGGACCTGTCCAGAGAGGTGGTCACTGATCGAGTGCAGGCGACCATCCTTACCTTCATCACTTACATCGGCTGCGGCATCTCCGCTATCTTCCTTGCTGTCACTCTCCTATCCTACCTGGCCTTTGAGTGAGTTAGACAATTACTCTGTATTCGTTTGAAGAATTTATGGGAATTATGTATATGGCTCTGTTACAAAAGTGTCAGCGTTAACAGTATTCGTAGAGGGAGGGCACCAATTGAAGAGCAAATCTCCAAAACTCATTCAGTCCAAAAGCATTTTTTTTTCCGGAAAATGGCTTTACTTGCTTTACCTTTTGGAAAGCGATTCTTACAGGAAAAAATTTTTTTATTGAAATTTTACAGTTACTTGTCATTTTTCAAAGCCTGTTTCTGCACATTTTAGTTTGGGCTAATTTGTTTAAAAAATATAATGAAAACAATTTTTAAGTAAATCGATATTCCATGTCACAAAATCACGTACGAGTTTAATGTTTTTATCCTCCTACATGACACAAAATAGAGTCATCTTTGTTTATGATCTGCCTCCTGGGAGACCTGGGAAAGTAAGTAACACTGGAGAATTTGTGAGTGGACTGAGTGAGTTTTGGAAATTCATCTCATCTTGTACTGTGTTTTATGCAGGACTGAGTGAGTTTTGGTCGGTTATACTATTGCACATAAAGAGGAAATGTAAAAATATGCTATTAGTAGTGTTACTGAGTGACTGAGTGAGTTTTGGAAATTTGCTCTTCAGTTGTAAATTTTAATGGCCAGTTGTGAATCCTGTTCTTGTACACCCAGTGTGGCTCATGGCAAATTTTTCCTAGCTTTTTTTTTTTTAAACTCCAAGCTTACACTGCATGTGTAACAAGAAACACACAAACACAGGGTTGCACAGCTCTGATCCTGGGTGGCCTGCGTTGAATATAGTTTGGTAGTTCCCCTACTCAAACACACCCATTAAACCTAGTAATTAACAGACTATTTGAACCAGGTGTCTTTGAGCAGATACATAGAACTTTGCAGCTGCAAAGTTTTAATCCAGTACATTTACCCACCTCACGTTGTTTACCATTAAATTTTAAATATCAAAAGACATCGGTTCAATTCCCTCGCTAACTGTACATTAAGTCAATTTAATCGATATACCCTCATTGTCTGATATAATATCCATTTGTAATATAAAAATATATAATACAATATTAAAAATATTATTGAATAACAAAATTAGTGTATTATAAAAAATATTATATATTAAAAATATTATATGAGAACATGTACAAAATTATTTTCCCTTGATACCACAGGAAAATCCGGAGGGACATTCCTTCTAAGATCCTGATCAATCTGTGCTTTGCACTCCTGCTGCTGAACCTGGTCTTCCTGCTGGACGCGTGGTTGGCCCTGTACTCTGATGCTGTAGGCCTCTGCATCTCCACGGCCTTCTTCCTTCACTACTTCCTGCTCGTCTCCTTCACATGGATGGGTCTGGAAGCCCTGCACCTCTACCTAGCCATCGTCAAGGTCTTCAACAGTTTCATGTCCCGATACATGCTCAAGTTCACGCTGACGGGTTGGGGTGAGTTCCTGAGCAGAGGCAGCAGTGGATACAGATGCCGAAGTCCTAGACGTAGAGTTTAATGGTTTGGTGCATCCATTCATTTCAGGGGTCCCTCTGCTGGTCGTCATCGTTGTGATCGCTGTGGACAAAAACAACTACGGCCTCATTCAGTATGCAAAGTACACAGATGGAACCACGGATGATTTGTAAGTTGGACCCCGATGGTTGGGATGAATCCAGTGGAATTTCCTGCAAAATTCTGCTCAGATATTAATGAACCCCTTGAAGGAATAGATCAACCAAACATGCTAACATGGCTAAAATTGAATGGGAGATAGTAAGCATCAAATAACATGTTGTTATCCATATGCTACAGTTGCTATTTCACTTATTTATTGCATAACATTAGCCTTTTTGATTGAATGATAAGACTTCCCTTTCTCTTCCTTTTCTCATTCTTCTAACTACACGTTTCACACTATAGTTTCAATAGTTATTACTGAATAATGCATACGAGATCATGCATAATAAGTCCTTAATGCCAGTAATTGAAGGGGCTGCAGTATGGGTTATTACTGAGTAATGTATAATAGATCATGCAGAATAAGCCCTTTGATTAATAACAGAATATTAATTGAAGGGGTTACAGTAGGAAGGTCTTTGTTTACTAGGTGTGCCTGTTTCCTCAGGGATCAGTGAAGTTTTCTGATTCTGATTTTAGCTGCTGGCTGAAGAACAACACTGCCTTCTACGTGGCGGTGGTGGCCTACTTCTGTCTGATCTTTGCATTCAACCTGATCATGTTTGTGGTGGTCATGGTCCAGCTGAGACGCATCAAACGTCAGAACCCTCACAATAATCAGCACCGCAGTGGGCTCCAGGACCTGCGCAGCGTCGCCGGCCTCACCATCCTGCTTGGACTCACTTGGGGCTTTGCTTTTTTTGCCTGGGGCCCCGTCAGCGTGGCGTTCATGTACCTCTTCACCATCTTTAACTCCCTGCAGGGTGGGAACTTTCAGCCAAAAAAAATCTGTATCATGAACAGTTATCATGATGGATAAGCAAAAAACTCTCTGTCTGTTTTTCTCTCAAAGGCTTTTTCATCTTTACATTCCACTGTGCCATGAAAGAGTCTGTCCGGAGACAGTGGCGAACCTACCTGTGCTGTGGCAAGTTAAGACTCGCAGAAAACTCAGGTACATCTTCACACGGTCTCTCAGAAACCAGATACAGTACTGCCCAAAAGTCTTACAACACCTCAGCAAATCGTTTAAAGCCATTCTGCTCAGCGTGTGATGAACTCTCTCTCCACTAGCAAAGTTAACATAGAATAGAATAAATGAAAACAAACAAGAAAGCAGCAAAAAGTATCAGGATTTGTTTGTAAAAAAAAAAAAGTAGTTGATATTGTGTGAGCCGGTGAGGAGAACACAGGTTCGGTTCCAGATTCCTCCTCGGTTCCTCCAGTTGTTGTTTGGATTTGTGAAACGCCATCAGCAGCATTAAATTTAATTTAATGAAGGACTGATGGAGTCAAACCAGGTTTCTGACGGACGCTACAAGTAATACTGGACTTCCACAAGGAACGCATTGATACACTCTACATAAAATCCCTATTTACTGTATAGCGTTTTGTATTTGTATCTTTTAGTTTAATTTCGTATATTTAGTGATATTAGGCAATATAAGGGAAGAAACACTCACTGCTCATCTAAACAGTTTTAAATATTATTAACACGGGCACCCCTTTGCACAGCACTATAGGAGCTTTTGTAGGTTTACGAATACTGACTATAGCTCATCATTTGAAATGCACCATCTGTTAGTCCCTCTCTACCCCGTCCAACAATGTCCAATTTATGCAGAATTTGTGTTAGTCACTGCTAAGCCCTTAAACAGCAGTTTCTGACCATAGGATCAGTACTGACCAGATAATAATTGGGTACTGGAAACAGCAATACTTGCATTTTCTATAAATAAATAGAGAAAAAAACTCAAGCAACACCAATATGTACGATATATTTGTACTAGCACCACACACACTACCATGCCTTGACCATGTCAGTGTCACCACTGTGTTGAGAATGCTCCACCACCCTAATAATATCAGGTCAGTAGTGGTCCTATGGTGGTCTCAGTCCATTAAAGGATGGGGTAATGCGGCAGATACACTGTGCATCATCAAATAGGCTGCAGCCCATGAGTGTAAAGATGTAAAGTATCTTTAATAAAATGACAGTTTTATGATCAAACCAGTAAACGTTATAAAGTAAAGTAGATGCTTTTCAGTGAATGTTCCAGCTGTATCTGTTGCACGTGTGAAGTCGTTTACAAAGCTCACTTTAAATTCCTCTGTTTTGTGTGTGTTCCCCAGACTGGAGCCGCACCGCCACTCAGAACAACACAAAGAAGACTTCTCTTGCCACAGCAAACTCCTCCCGCAACTCTCAGATCCAGAGCACTTCTAGAAGCTCCTCACTGAGCGCCCACAGTATATCACAGTCAAACATCAGTCAGTTTCTGTGTTAATCATTATCACGCTGCTCCACCAGCTTTTTTCGGTCTAAAGGCGACAAGACGTCATACAAATGTTTCACCAAAGTATCAGTCATAGCAAAAAGAGTCCTGCATATTTTAAAAATGTGTTCTTGTTGCTATAGCAGCACCTGTTTTGGTGCTAAATAGAACTGGTTTTAAAAAAGGTTCTTTAAAGAAACAATGACAGCAGTTTCTCCATTATGGAGGAGAACCTTTTAACCAGAAAAGAAACAAATTATGGATTCAGATGGTTCTTTAAGTGTTTATATTTCTATACAGTCTTTCTTTAGTAAAGAACCAGTTTAGGGAGAAATGCAGCTAAGTTACATTTATAATCCAGCTACATTCTCTATCAACAGCTTTGATTTTTCAGTGTTCATGTCAAGCAAAGACACGAAAAAGCTTGTTTTAAAATAACATTAAAAAACTTCATTTACACTTAGCGAAGGAATCTAATCAATGTCTTTTGATATGACAATCAAATTCAAATTTAAAACATGGTGTTATATCTTCTATGGGTGAAGACTGAGATTGTACAGAGACTTTATTTGAAGCAATCTGCTCTTTATACTCATGTTGCAGACTCAGCAGAGGAAAGCGCATCTACATCTGTGGAGGACTCCAGTGGCGATGTGGTTCTCAATGAGATCAACAGCCAGACCAGACCACTGACCTGGACTGACTGACCAGTGGGAGTTGTCTACAAAAAAACGGTGGTGGTACAAACATCAGGCAGAAAAGATGGCCAGTTTACAGCAGCCGAGGCTTTTAGAGGACAACAAAAACACTGTTCACACTGTCTGCACCTTCTGCATTATTCAGTTTGTACATATTGATCATGCTTTCTGTAAGATCAGTAGTTCAGGGGCATGCGTTAGTTTCAAACAAAGATATTTTGAAGTAATATGCCTCAAATGTCTGTTTTTTATACATTTTAATATACATTCACACTTATGTAGTTGTGGTCAGGCACCTCTGTCCAGTTTTTAACTGTGCCAGTCCACAACTTCTGACGAGAAGAAGACAGCAACTGAGCCACGTTGCCAAAATTCTTATGGTAATGCAGCTTGAAAGCGCCAGACTGAAACCACAGAGATAAAAACGCTTAAAATTTAGCTAGAGCCAGGCTACATCCTTCTAGCTGTCTACAACTAGGGATGGCCCATAAGTGAGAAGAACTACTAACATCTCACTGCGCAGTGCAAAAAGATATACTTTACTTTGACTTCCCATTTATGTGAAGAAACTGAAGGATGTGAAATGATGACTAATTTTCAAATAACAGTATTAAACACTGCATGCTTTGAGTCTTCACAGCTCATGTGTAAGCGGCAGTCGACTGAAATGTTACCTTGTGCCTTTTGTTTATACATGGTTTTATATAATAAAGTGAATGTGAAAACATGAAGTAGCAGTTTCTATATCTGAATATCCTAAGGGAGTAACTACAATTTTTTAGCAGAACCCTTCGGCGTGAAGAACCGTTCTTTTGTGTGTATATATATATTATATTTTCTACAATATATATATATTTTATACAATATATATTTCTATATACACATACACACACACACACACACACAACACCAGTCAAACATTTGGACACATCTTCTCATTCAAGTTTTTTCCTTGTTTTTATTATTTTCTACATTTAGATTAATAGGTTAATATTGAAAACAAACAAAATATATGAATGGACTGTTGTTTTTTTTACGTAGTTAAGTGGTTCTTGCCATAATGTGGAGTAGAACCGTAGTGGAATAGGATCACTAACTGTGTACCAACCCGACCA
>JBBJLS010125014.1:0-17347 GCA_037577275.1 Bryconaethiops microstoma | reverse complement strand
ACACACACACACACACACACACACACACACACACACACACACACACACACACACACACACACACACACACATGTACTGTTTACTTTTCAGTTGCACCTTTATAATACGCCCTCGTCCCCCGTCCCCATCCCCCCAAAGATGTCAGTGTAAGCACAAGCTGAATGTGCACCTGCTTGTTTATTTGGTTGGAAGTGTCACCCTGGTCTCCCCCCCCTTCCAAGACCACTACATCGTGGTGGTCTTGGAAGCGTGAGCATTGTGGTCCTACAGCAGTTACACTCCGGCACTGTGGTTCATCCCAAAGCAGCTTTGTGGGAACCCACCTTATACAGGTGATCCCCTCAGTGTCGTGATGTGATAGCACCTCTAGTATGGTGGGAGAGCTACATCGTTAAACATTGTATCACTGTTGTACACCCTGTTTGACACATTATTATACTGTTTCAGAGCACATCCTCACTACTTATTTGTTTATTTATTTATTGACTTATTTTAGTATTGAGCCTCAGTGAGCTGCCCTACTTCACCCTGAGTAAGATGTCTGTGAATGATGCACTTCTAGAACCTCTGGTGTGGAGATGTTGTGTCTCCAGGCTAGTTCAATACACTAAATGAACAAAATAACCATTTTGTGTTGCATTATAATGCATTCGTAAGGCAATGGATTCATAAGGTATTCATAAGGCACTACATTTTAGAGCCATGGTTACTATACATAATGGACTTTTGACATAATGTTAAAAGTAGTCTAACACATTTTGCTGTCATAACTACATAACATGGGCATAAACATATCATAGCACATTTCACAGAACATTATGTCCATTAATGTAACAATGTCGTTTCCATTACTTGTAATTTCCAAGATTGATCCTACACAGTTTGATGTCATGACTTTAAATTAGCTTGTGACATAAAGTGTCATAACATGTCAAGCATCAGTCATTGGTCATAACGTGACACTGTTATATTGATGGCTTTATATTGAACTGTCATGACATGTTTTTGGCATGTGTATGTCAAGGGTCCATGTAAAGTCCCACCTTATTATACTTATCAGGAACTGAATATTAGCTTGTAATAAACTGCAAGGCATTATGAAGGCAATTTAACATGCTATGAACACGTGTGTAGTTTCTTGTAGACATGGCATTTGGAGCACAGAGTTGGTGTTAATTGAGGTTGGATAAGGTAGAAGATCATTATATTATGTAAGGTATTTTATAAATATTTATAGCCACATTCATAAGGCATTATGAATGCATTATAAATGCTATGAGCATGTTCATAGCTTTTGAAGACATGGCGTTTTTACACTGATTTCAGGGCACAGAGTTGGTGTTAGTTGAGGTTTGAGAAGGTAGAAGATGGGAATAATATGTGATGCATTTTATAAATGGTTATAGCTACATTCATAAGCTTTTATAACATATATGAACATATTTCTTATGGACATGGCATTTCCAGGAACAGTTTTTAGAACACAAAGCTGGTGTGAGCTGAGGGTAGAGAAGGTAGAAGGCGGGACTGAACCTGCCTGATATGCTTGATAAGGGCAGTGTTGTTCGCTTGACTTTGGCTTTGCTAGCAAGAAGAAAGACAGCATGAGAAAAAAAAAGAAATAAAAAGACCCCCAGTAAAAAGAGTGTAAAATGCATGTCTGTGTGTGTGTGTGTGTGTGTGTGTGTGTGTGTGTGTTTAAAAGTGAACGAATGAAGGTGTTATTGTCTCTGTGCATGTGAGAACACATAGTGGAGGGTTTTAGCACTGGGGTCTGCCTGCATTCGCAGCTGTTCAGATCCTGGAAGGATTTTTTTCGTAGATATGTAAATGTTGTCAGGTTTTCTGCTGTAACCTGCTGCTGAGCCCCCCTGCCCCACTTCACATCCCAGCAATAACACAGTTCTGCATTGGAAAAGTTTCATTGCAAAATGCTGGAGGTCCATTTGTAACTACTTAGATTTTATTTCTCGAATAATGGTGGTATTCATCATAATATAGCTTTGATGTTTCTTGTATGTGAAAAGCCCACTCCCGGCATAAATCAGAATTCATGCCAGTGGTCTATAATGCATTTTTTTGGAACTTGTTTTGAAAAGTCATTTATGATGGACTACACATATGATTAACATTGCCAAGGGATCATATATTGCAATTCAATTTGAAATTTGCAGTACATTTCAAAGGCATTTCTGTCAGGGAAATAACCACACATTGTGAACCATGTAAAAGTGTATATGCTGTGGGTAATTTCAACCTCAGAATGTGATTGGCCTAAAAGTAGCCTTTGAGTATTTGCAGAGAACATCGCTCCAACCATATCCCCCATACTCCTGCAACAACAACCAGCTGCTAAATTACAGTCACAACAAAGTTTCTTATAAGTAACCATCTTTCTGAAAAGCTATAAGCAGCAAGCAACACAAGTGAACGACAATGACAAAACCAAAATGCTCCTACAGTAACAAACCAATCCACGGGTGTTTTTTATTCTCATTTATATTTACATCACACTGGTGATCCACCTTAAAAACTGCAATAAAGTCTGTTGCCTTTTATCAAAACCAGGATTTATTTCTCTAATGTGTATAAGGACAACAGTGTTTCATTTTCAGTTTGTGTTTTTAATCAGCTTCAAGCAGCTGATTCTGCTTTTAAACCAAATACCAAACGTGGAACTAGTTATCAGCCATTTGTAGTAGCATTAGTATTATATATTTTTTTACATTATAACTTAACGAGCAAACTTGACATTTTCACTGTTAAGTTTTTGATGTGATGCTTCACTTGCATATACAGTTGCTCCGGCTAATTTTCTTTACAAAGTGTTAATGCATCTTATTAATCTGTTTTTGTGTAATTATTCTTTTAAAATGCAGTTATTATAGTCATAAATGGTGGTACAATTGCAATAATGCATTCAGGGTTATGTTATACCCAGTATTTCATGGTATAGCCCATGGTATAGTATTATGTTATACCCAGTATTTCATGGTATAGTATTATTCTTTAAATACCTTAGCAATTGCTTGTATAGTATATATATATATGCATGCAACCATTAGGTTGTCTCATTGGTAAATTTGTATGGCTGCACACCATTGTTGGTTGTATATCGTTGCAGCACCAGTTATAGTGTAATATCAGTATGTCTATCCTTTCGGTTCTGAATACCCAGCAATATTTATGCCACTTTAGTTGTTTAAACTGCATGAATCTTTATCTGAAAGCCAGGTATAGTTTGTGTACAATGAACGTTGGAAGCTTGTTGTGTAAAATTAGGTTTCATGCAGCTTAAAGAATCAATTCATGCATTGTGGTTTTGTTCAGAGCCGTATGATTAACGGAAAAACAAACAGATGTGAATTAAATCGCAAACGTAGCCTGGCCTACTTGGAAAACATTCATCTGCTAAATTACAGCCAGGTTTTCTATTAGCCCAGGGTATACTGGCTGCATTGGTTGCATTGGCATTAATTATTGATTTTTATTCTCAGTGTTTGATGGGGTGCAACTTCTCCTGCAAATACTCTTCTAAAAACAAAGGTGCCAGAAGGGGTTCTTCTGAAGCGGTGCCATAGAAACCCCTGGGACCCCTGGATGGTCCAGATTTTTTATTTCAAGCCAGCTCACACCACATAGTGATGGAACCAAAAATTGTGGACCATCTGGGAGTCCCTGGGGAACGGTTTGAGGACAACTGCTCTAAAGAACTGTTCAATGGATAGTTGATAGATTTTTATGAGTGAGATGTGTGAGTGTGAAGAACTTCTGATTGGCAGAGAGCTGCAGTGTTAAAGCAAAAGAATTAGCAACCGTAAGCATTAGCAAATGCAGCAAACATATCTAGAGAACCTTATTATATGAACAAATGTGATTTCTTAGGTATAAAAAGCATCTCTCTTCGTAAAATGTCTCAAGTCAGCAAAATCCAGGTCTCAAGCTTTTGCCATGTGTCTTGAGTCATCCTCCTGTGGATTGTGGGATTCATTTGCTGTCTGGATTGATGCCTTTTGACAAGTCTGGAGAGAGAAATACTGTAAGCTTATCCCATCTTGGAAAGCACACAAGAGTTCTTTCTTCCCCCTCTGGCAATGAAGAATAATACAAAAACTGGAAGTCTTGGCAAAATTCTTCTTTAAGGAGAAAAAGTGTTTCAAATATTACTGGTTTTACCTACAAAAGTGCGGACTAATATTAACAAATATTGACATGGAATTAGACAAGATTGCATTTTATCCTATTAACCATTCTCAACCCCAGTCTGGGGGAGGAAACCTCTTTATGGCCCGATCCAGCAACCTTATTCTTCCTTCAAATTACTTGATAATTAGCTGACAAGTTGAATCATTCATTTATTTTCTCAGACACTTATAATAACCAGGGTCGCAGAGGGGGCTGGAGCCAATCCCAGCGCTCATAGGCAGAGAACAGGAGCACACAGACAAACAAAATTCCTTCAGGCCAATTTAGCATCTCCAATTCACCTGACCTGATATGTCTTGGGACACTGGAAGAAAATCATAACTTCTGGCAGAAACCCATGCAGGAGAACAGGCAAACTCCACACAGAAAGGACCCTTGGACGTCCCAGCAAGGGAATCGAATCCAGGCAACATCATTAACCATTGCACCACTAACATGGAACAGAGTTTCTCTTTGGTCATATAAACCATTTGTGCAAACAAGGGGTGCAGAATATACTGTTATACTGGTAATAGTTATTAACTGGCCTTTACAATGCTGCTCATCATATTACTTATAATCATCTCATTGTTGTTTAACCAATGCATTTTGAATATACTGCAAGGTATATTACAATTGCAATATGGAGCAACTGAGGACAGCTGAGATTTGATATCATCCGTCCAGTCGTTTGACTGTGCGCTGACTGTGCTTTAATCATTCATGCAATGCTGGTAAAAAAGCGTGACTTGCAGATACAAATGTATACATAGCACTGGAAAGTAGCCCATGGCAATGTGTCTAATTAAACCTCTCGTGACTGGGATGATAATGAAGCATATAAATAATGTATAGAGCTTTTACTGTCTGCTTTGTTTTGACACAGTTTCACATACTGACTGATCAAGGGCGGTTCAAGGGTAGCATGCCAACTGAAACCAAGCCTTGGAGATCTTTTTCTTTGTTTATGTATAAAGTTACTGCAGAAACAATTAAAAATTACACTAGTCATCAATAATCAATTTATATAATCCATTTATATACATGATGATATGCAATGGTTGATTAATTCTGTTTTTATACACTTTTCTTGAGCATTTAATGGGTGCCACTGATAACACATCCAATAAACTACAACAGTAACTGCATACATGGCATTGTTGCCAGTACTGGATGGATGGCTCATTAGCATATATTTTTTTATTCATTATTTTCAGACACAAGAATGGCTTAATATGAGCCATAGTCTAAACAAGTTCCAGGCAGACGATGTATGACATTAAAAGCTACAGATAAGACATGCAGAATCTGTTTAACAATGACTTTACCAAAATAGTCACTGTAAAACTGCAAAATGCATGAAAAGCTACATATATGACATGTAGAATCACTTTAACAATTACTCTTGGCCAAAAGAGTCATTGTAAAACTGCAAAATGCATGAAAAGCTACAGATAGGACATGTAAAATGTCTTTAACAAGCTTCAAATGTCCATGTTTAACCTAGAAAGACCAAAAGTGCTCCAGTGTTAGCTTAGCGCTAACATTTTTATGCTAGCAGAAGCTAGCAGTAATTAGCATTTCCTTAGGTGTGCTTGGTCATTTGAGTTTTGACATTTAAGATCTAGCCCTAATACTGTATCATACATTGTGAGCATGAGATTTTATAGCATTACCCATCCACTTCAAATGCAAGCAGTAAAACTTGCATATCTAGAAAGGAGAACTTTTAAGACATCATCTATCTATTTAAGTCACTCTTTTAACTGGACAGCAATATTTTAGGACGTAATGTATATCCTGAATGCGCAAAAAGCCTGATAACTAACTTGAAACTCAAGTCTAGTCTCTGAGTGAGTTCTAATTGAAGACTGGGCCTAAACAGCCTACCTGACTGGAGTGCAGATTTTGGAAGTGGACGTTTACTCTCATGTCCAGTTACTTTAAGGGGGTAAGCAATAAATAGAATGATGTGGATAGTAGAAAGCCACTTGTGCTAAAGCCTCTTGTGTGTAAAGTGCTGGCAGGGTGGAGAGAGGAGGCTGGGACGGAGGCCTGCAAATCACTCGGCTTCTCTCATTAACGACAGCTGCCTGGTTTGAGTCACAACTCCATGTACTGCCGTGCTCTTCCAGGATGTTGTTTAGTTCGACTCTGGAGATGGATTTTAATTCTGGGCCAAGCTGGAGGTTAACGGTGGTGGCTAATTCACCCAGGCCTTCCTTCAGGCTGAGGGCCCTTGTGTTTTGTCCAGACTGGCCATGCTTAGCCTCTGCCTTGGAATCTGAAGGACGTCTGGGGCTAAAATGATGAAATTCACCTCATGCCTGTGGAAACCGTGGTCTCCAGGAAGGATTCAAGGTTTGCAAAGTGTCATCTGGGCTGACACATCAATCAGAAGATTTGTCTTGTTTGAAAAGTTTGCAAGCAGCATGTAGACTCAGTGGATTTGCTGTTATTTCTCTTAATTGGTCATGGCAGTAAGGGAAACTTGTTAAACCAGATGTTAAGCTGAGATGCCTCCCACAAAATAGTGTTATTTTACCTTAAAGTAAACTCTCTAGACCTGTAGCTACTTCCGTGACTCATCAAAAGTTTGACAAACATATGGTATCTGAATGTATTTGTTTATTTCTGGCTTTATTCATTTTAGTTGACTAACAAACCTGGGTTCATATGCACAAAATATGTATATTTCACATAATAGTAGGGTGCTTATCACCATAAGTTTGTGATAAATGTTTGGAGACTTTGGTTTCGTTGTGTGTAGTGCACATAGTGACCTTCTGCTCATTCTCATATGAACAGCAGAGTCGCGTGAGCTTAGTTACTGCACTGCTGTGCCATAAACATTGAAAATCTATGATACAAGCAGCTCAACCAGCTTTGGCAATGCTTCTGCAGAGCAGGGTTGAGCTCTACTGTGAGCAAGCAAGTTGTCCCAGTGGTCCTTTCACCATCTGTGGATCAAGAGCATAGTTGTCCTGATATGGTGAGAATTTGCTATAGAGTCAGAGGGGAATGTATGAAATACAGCAAGTTGTTAGTCATTGTAATGATTTACTGACAGAGCAGACCTTTATGTCCTTGGCCGCCAATCTTACTGAACATGATATGTTCACCCAATTGGAAAAGCAAACCCTCGGTCTATGGAAAACACTGGTGTTATCCATTACTCTATCTGCACCTCACTGGTGTTCAAAGTGCAAATGAATCTCTGATCTGTACATTTCAGTGTGCTCTACAACAGATGCTCTTTGAACATTTAGAACATTGGTCACTAACCCGGGTCCTGAAGATCTACCTTCCAGAGAAGTCTAGTTCCAGCCACAACCTCCAACACCTGAAATTCTTCTGAAGCCCCTGATTGGCTGGAGCGTTAAGTAAGACTTGTGTTAAGTGAGTTAGATGCAGTTTGGAGCTAAACACAGTAGTAAGGGAGATCTCCAAGAGTAGGTGCTATTGTGTTTTGTTTATAAACCAAATATCACCAATGAAGTAATGCTTATGCACACCCACTGCTGGAGAAACAAACGTGGACTGTTTTGAATTCAACTTACCATTCCTTTAAGTGAAATGAAAGTGTCATCTCCAGCCAAGTCACATGGGGTTTTGCAGTATTTCCACAATGTGATTTAAAATGAAGTTTGAGAGGTTTCTCTTCTGATGCTGTGAATCTCAGCATGTACCAAATGTTCAGTATGGTTTGTGCGGAATACATTCTGTGAGTAAGCAGAAGACGGTATGATCTTTCACCCAGGTCCATCGACTAGTCATTCATTTCCTTAGAAACAACACCAAATAAATGTGTCTTGGAACAGCATGCAGACTTTTTCACACTGAGAATAGAAGAGAAAGAGAGACACAGGAGCCTTTATTGTGCCTTAAAATTCTTGATGTTGTGTACTGACCCTGAACCACAGATGTTATTTTTATTCATCAACATGAATGGAAATTTCTGTATGTCCATGCTGTGAGATTATATGCATACAGTACTGTGCAAAACGTCTTAAGCTGCCCTTAATTTCTTTATATTTTACTTTGAATCACCTTGTTGGTGCAAAAATACATGTTTTGTGCCTGCTTTCTCTCCGGCACACTGAGTAGATTGTGATAAAGAAATGACAACAAATGTTTTACTGTGACAGACTGCAAAGTGCCTGAAGATACAAGGTGCCTATTTAAAGGAGTTCCAATAACTCAGCATTCAGCATCACCGGTATACGGATCACCGGCCTGACTTTCAGGAATCATCTGCACCTGGTTCTTCAGGCCTTAGATGTGCTTTGTTATGCTTGAATGATTCATACATATTTCACTGTGTGGCTTAACAAACAAACAAAAAAAAACATTCCTCTGAAACTGAGGTTCAGGGATTGGACTTTGAAAGTCTTTTAGGAAGCCTGGAGAACTGTTTCAAAAGAGTACATTAAAAATAAAAGAAAGTGTGGCTCTTTTGTCTATGATATTTGCTTTTTTCCAGAAAAAGATTCATTTTGCCTTATAATATTTGTGATATTACATAAAAAAAGACTACAGAATTTCAACTTGTCTTTAAATCCCTCTTGGCTCAGGACAGGATATAAAACTGACAGGCTACTCAGGTCATCAGGGACCGGTCAGTTACCAGTGCTGAGAGTTAAAACCACACATAGTGAAGCAGCATTTAACTCTAATGCCGTCCAAAGCTGGCAGCTGCCAGAAGATCCCAGATATGCCTCAATGACATTTTTTTCCCAGCGTTTTTGACCCTTAAGCACTTTTGCCCAGACTTTTCATTAATTTATACTTCAATTATTATATTTATGTCTTCTGTTTTGTTTTTATGCTTTTATACTGTTTTTATGTTCGCGTGCAACATTTTCAGTGGCCTTTGTATATGAACCGTGCTTTATAAATAAACTTGCCTGGCCTTGTTTAATGCAAGTCTCCTGACAGATTTCAGCTGACCTTGGATCACCACTCTCATTTCAGTGTTATTTATAGTTGTTTAACTGCCCATGTTGGCCTGTTAGAGTGGGAACTGTGCTTAAGATCTTCCACTTTGCATCCTTCAGGGCTTAAACTACAAGCCCTGTGGTTATTACCCCAACCACAGGAGTTTGTGTTTGAGAAATCCGCCAGCTATTAACAGTAAAAACAGCAAATCCCTGAGAGAGAGAGAGAGAGAGAGAGAGAGAGAGAGAGAGAGAGAGAGAGAGGGCGTATTTAACTGACCTCTGCTTGAACATGCGGCCCCAATCTTTAAGCCCTGACATGATTTATTACCTCTGGAATGGAAGAACATTGAAGAAGACAGAGTAAAGATAAAAGGACGGGACAGAGGCTTTCATTTGCCGAGTCGTAGACTGATTTCGTCTGCATACATGGCGAGAGCATTAAAAGACAGATATTGAACTAATATGCACTACTGCAGAATGAGTGCGCTCTGTTCTCTGCTCAAAATGCATTTGGAAGGACCGGATGTGTTTTGCAATTTCTCTATGCACGGGTAGCAATGGCAACTCTGTTTTCCACAAGGTCTGATAAGAAGTCCTTATATCCTGGAGTATGGGTCTTGTTGATCTCAACGGATGAGTATATAAGAATGGTTCATGATGTATATGCTGTAACAGAGGGCCAGTTGTTTGTTCTGTAGGGCTACTTTTAGCATTTTACAAAATAAATTTAAAAATTTCATCGTTTTGTCCAGTTTATGATATCTAGAACATGGGTTCCCATCACTGGTTCTGGAGCTCCCTAATATAACCTATTCAGCAAAGAAAAAGGTTATTAATGTATTACTTGGCTGGTTGGTAACATGTTGCAGAAGAAATACAATCTTGTCCAAGACTCAACGATCACTCATTTTATTTCCAGTTGATATAGTTTCAGGAAAAAAAGTAAAAAACATATAATTAACTGCATATATTTAACAGACATCTACACACAAGAACCAGCAATTAGATATATTGTCTAAAATCTAACACGGTTTAATTTGTCCCATTTTTTTGCTTTTGTACCCTCCAAAGCTCTCAGTGGCATCATGTTCCCTTTCAATTAGAAACACACATTCACACCAGCACCTACACAGACACACACACAAACACACACACCTCAGCTGCCACATACAGGTGCAAACAATGTTTAAATGATGCAGAAAGAAAATGGGACCTCTAATCTTTATGCAAGACCACATAGACCACCAGCACCATCCCCATCTGATAAACAACACTTAAAGGTCTCATCTTTGAGAGAATCAATACAAGTCTATTTGGAACACTTGCGTCCAATGTGGTGCAGGATCAGTCACTTCAGTATTGCGCCCCCTATTGGCAATCTTTTATATACATTAATGAGTGAAAACATTGTGATCACCTACATAAAATCCTGTTTGTCCTGGAACAGCTTTAGACCACCAAGGCATGGTCACTGAGGGTCACCTGCAGTATTTGGCACCAATACATTAGCAGCAGTTCCTGAAAGTTGCGAAGTACAGTTGACTTGTTTTTCCAGATACATTGTTGGAATTGAGATCTGGGGAATGTGTAGGCCGAGTGAACACCTTGAATGTTTTGTAATGTTCCTCAAACCGTTCCTGAGCAATCTTTGCAGTGTGGCAAGTGTATTACCCTTCTGAAACCACTGCTATTAGTATAAAGGAATGGGAGCTCACTGGCCTTCTTCTTTTGCTTCAAGGTTCCAGGACTCATGGTGAATGGAGTTAGAATTTGCACTCTGTGGCTACACAGCCCCATACTTGTCAGGATGTGGTACAACCATTTATTGTGGCATGTTCCTTTAATAAACAGCATAAAAAAACTTCCAGTGACTTCTGCCACAGACAGATGAAATATCCATCATTGCCCTCGCAAATCGATGAGCCTTGGGCACCAAAACCCTGTGGTTTGTTTGTCTATCCTTGCACCCGACAAACCTTGTCGATTCTGAGATGCTTTGACACAGTTGTCTGTCCCCAATGATTCGGCCTTTGTGAAAGTCGCACAGACCTTTACACCTGTCCATCCCAGTTGACTACAATAACTGTTAATATACCATCTCAAATATCCAGTTGGAATGAGATAATCAATATTATTCACTTCATCTTTGAGTGCTCATAATGTCTTGGCATATAAAGTTCTTTATCATAAATGATCAGAAAAAGAACCTTTGTAATATGAAAGAACCTTTCATTTACTTAAAATTGTCACTTTTCTTTGAAGAATTGCTTTTGTAATTGAAATATGAAAGTTTGAAGGACCTTTAAAGAAACTCCACATCGTGCGATGGTTCTATACAAATGAGAGGAACCTACTTGGTATCCTTCATTTTTAGGAAGAGAATGTAGCGAGGCATTGCTTAAGAGGGAAAATAGAAAATGCCGCAATTGCGTCGTTGACATGTTTCATTGATTTGACTAACCTTTACAAAATGTCATGGTAATCGAAGGGGATTCATGGGGAAATTTGTTCTGCTTCTCAATTCAAGGGCAACCCACAAACCGGGGAAGTTGGGTTAGCAATGATGTTGCATGAAGCGGTAACTGACACCTTCCCCTGGACTCATACTGAGCTCTGCAGTGCACCTACTTCGACACTCAATCTGACAGGGACCTCAGAGCGGGAAGATAAATAAATTTATACAGGTATGAGGACAATCCGTGTCCGTGGTCTAGAATGAATGGTGTCACTCCCGGCTTCTCTCAGCTGAAGCATGTTTCAATCATGTGTCAGTGCGAGCTGTTGTTTTGCTTGCAGAGCAGGGCGGAGGGAGAGAAAGAGAGATGGTGTGTGTGGGTGTCTATGGGTGTGTGGCTGAGGACTGTAGGCGAGCGGAGGTCATGGCTGTCTTGTATCCAGTTTCTGTTTCTTGTCAAAGTGTCCAGGCATGCTGGGATAGCCTGAGCCTGTCATTAATATCTGCAGACGTGTGCAGTGGGCCTCTAAGTGGGGGATGTGTGGTATATTGGAAGGTCACATATTATTAAATGGTAGAAATAATAATGGATTATTTTTAGTTTGTTAGTGAAATTGCAGTTTTGAATAGCTTTTTAATATTATTATCTGTGCATCTATTTGTTTATGTATGTGTTTAACCTAACAACCATTGCCCCAAACAGATGCATTAATGGGCAGAGCAGGCCCAATTAAGACTGATTGACATCAAAGGTTTGCCAGTCAAAAGGAACTTCTTGATTTACAACTATAAACAATAATGAACACTTTGCTGTGGCTGATACTGATACCGCTAATTACTTATAACACAACATCACTAATTAGGAGTAGTACTAATAATAGTACTACTATTAAATACCAAGATTATAAAGTAAGTATATATGCAGATATTGGAATTATATTGGCAGAAAATGCTTTAAAAACAACAAAAAAGTCAAAATCAAACAAATTTGGAATCGACAGGTGTTTCAAACTGATGTTTGATGCTGCATTGATTAGCTTAATGTTGAGAAGCACAACATTTAAACTAAATTATGTGCAATTCATTCATTTTACTGCATTCATAAAGCTAATATTACATTTCTTAGGTAAAGCTAACTCCAGTAGATATTCCAAATTCCTACATTCAATGAATGTATAGAGAAAATGGCACATATGAATGTGAAGAATATTGGATATTGGCATTGGCCTAGCTCTTTTATTTATGTTGGTAAAAATTATGCTTGCTAACATCTGCTTTTTTCCATTTCTTGTTGTACATCACTTGAATATGTGTTGAAAAATGCAACACTGTAAAAATGGTATTTTAACCATGCTGGCATGTAAAATGTAGTTACTTTCTTCACAGGGTAGGTCAAAAT
The DNA here is from genome assembly GCA_037577275.1 of Bryconaethiops microstoma. Classification (NCBI taxonomy): domain Eukaryota; kingdom Metazoa; phylum Chordata; class Actinopteri; order Characiformes; family Alestidae; genus Bryconaethiops; species Bryconaethiops microstoma. Next base: position 4,368 of record JBBJLS010125014.1, on the reverse strand, counting down.
AAACTATACATTTAAAAGTAAGTTAACATGGCAATAGTCTGTCTAACCTTTTGCTAAATTATTATTTGAAATTTAATAAACTCAAAGCGTTATGGAAGCATGGCCACTTTTTTGACACTTTGTTGAAACATATTTTAATTATTATTTGGATAAGTTTGGGAAAATATCTAATCTAATACTGTATTGTGTTACTTCTTATCAAAATATGAAAGTTATTCACACCGGAGAGTTTTGAAGAATACATATATTAATGGAACAGGACTGCACTGCAAAAACTCCTGATCTAACCAAGACTTGCAATCTTATTTCAAGCCTAAAAGTCTTCTATATCTTGTTTTGAGAATAATATACAATATAAGAGCAGATTTGTAAGATTATTAAGATTGTTTTAAGATATTCTTTCCTATTTTAAGAAATCTCAGACTTGAAACAAGTGAAATTATCTGCCAGTGCAGTAAGATATTTACACTTTGTAAGATTTCTTGAAATAGGAAAAAAATAAGACTATAATATAAGATTGCAAATCTTAGTTAGATCAGGAGTTTTTGCAGTGTGATATTCTCGCCATGCCAACGTCAACTCAAATCACATGACAGTAAAAACTTGGATCTCTTCTAATAAATTGAACTGGGCATAATAAAGATAATTTTAAACTAATTATGTACTCCGAATTTTGATATTGTGACAAAGCATGCTATTTTACTAGACCAAATTGGATTTTACTAGCATTCTAAAATGTTCAGTCTCACAGTATTTGCTCTGAAATAATGAATTTGTATGGTGGAGCATTGATCAGCCCATAGACTGGCTGTTCACAAAATTATTGAAGGTTTATCTTCAATGGATCTGCTAAATTCTCTGCTTTAGCATTTACATATTGTCCAAAATCTCATATAGCAGCTCACAGAATATGTGATCAATAACTGCTGTCTCAGCCACTCTTGCCTCTGCCTGATGTGTTTTATGCACCGTTTTGAGCTTCGTTTAGTGCATGCATCTCTCATTTTCCCTTTCATTGCTCATTTTGCTCATTTTTATGCATTGTTCTTCACATTCCTGGTGTTCCTTAGACTGCCCTGTATGTGTAGGCTTAACATTTCTTGAAAGTAAGACATGAACCTCACCGATCCCTCTGGCATTGCTGCCCTTTTACTCCAAATATAATATCAAAGAAAAACGCCCCCTCCCAATTCATATTAATGGATGAAAATCCCCTCTTTATAGTCTCGGGGGAGGTCATGCAGTGTTGAATAAGAAAAAGGTTTCGGCTGCTTGGGACCTCTCTATGTCGGAACTGGAGCTTGTTGGTAATCTGCCAATCCAGCGAGGTTGTAAGTGATTTTCTAGCTGGATGAATAAGAAGGAGTGAATGAAGCCGCAGCCCGTGACCCGTATGGGCCATTTTACAGAGCGGGCTGGCTGTTTATACAGTGTATGCTGAGTGGGCTGAAACAGGTCAGATCCAACATACCTGAACTTCTTTGTTCCCTTAGAGGTGCAGCACAGTCCATTTCTTGAAGAGGAGGAGGGGGCTTTTTGGCAAAGCTAGTTCTTCCCCCTAAAACTTTAATTGCATTTCGTACCCTAGCAGCCAAGCTGACAATTTTGTCAATTAGCCAACCAACACACACACACACACACACACAGACAACTTCATTTGAGCATTTGCCCCTCTAAAGGTCTCGTCACAGCCACAGTCTATCACTTTTTATCACTTGAGAGTCCATTTGTTATTCAGCCTCAGTGGAATTTAGCTTTCAATTCTAGAGGACAAAATAAGCCGTCCCTGTTCTCCTGTTCCCCTGTTTCTGTCCACGTCTTTGAAATTGTGCTTTGAATGTACATCGATACACATATACATCTGTACATACATTGATTAAAACGATGGATTGTTCAATGGTTATTTTTGTTTCTTTTTGAGCAAGTGAAAATTAGTTCATAAATAACATATCAGGAGTAATAACAAAAGCTAGACTGCATTTCCGTTTGAAAATGCAAAGTGTGATTGCGTGGTTGCTATAAAAAAGTGTTTGGAGATATCCAAGTGTTGGCTAAAAGAAAATTCTGCTCACAGTAGGGTATCAAACCTTTTGTGACTCTCGTCATTCAGCATCTGCAATTACACTAATAAATAAACAAGTAAATACTTACTTATTTACTTACTTATTTACTTACTTAAGCAAAGGCCATTTTTTATCCATTAATAAATATATTGTCTCTAGGGAAATCAGCAAAAAATGCTAAACACATGCAAGTATAGGTACCATAGATATTCTGTTCTATTCTAAACGTATTTATTGCATCACCTTTGATAATCTAGAGGCTTTTATATTACCTCTTAGTTTCTGACCTTACCTAATGCCCTGTTCCATTGTTTGAGGTGTTGAATGAATGGAAGATGGTCACATGTTTGTAAGAGTCCACTGGTAGTTGGCAGAAGTGGGTAGACAAACCCCAGGAACTTATTTATCCATATTTCCCAGCTTGGGTCTTGTTTTCTGTGTGGGAAAGTAGATATTCAGTCACCACAATTCTGTTACACAAACAGACACAAATCTGGTTACATGAATGTCCATTAAAGTTAATGAAAACTTTGCACCCTTCCAGAGAGAAGCAGTGATATGGAGCACTATTACTTTTTTGTCTCCCCTCAGCTAAATAAGGCGTTTTGCAAAGTTATGAAACAATAAAGTGCCTTTTTATTGCCTAACAGTGGAAATTGCCATTCGACAAATCAACCCCTACAAACTAGAATGGTCTTACAGTGTTGAGCTGAGCTTTATGAATGGTTTTAATCAATGCTCCGTCAGCAGTCTGCAGTTTCAGGATTTATACATAGCTTTGATGAATTAAAACCAAAATTATTTGACAGGAGATATACTGGCTTCCAAATAAAAGTGGAACTCTACAGAATGTTCAAAGCAGACAAGCTGCAGAGATCTGAATCCGATGTGATGTCTACAAAGTGTGTTTTATTCACTCCATATATTTTACATTCAGCTGGACCAATGCTATGTTGTAATTACTGCTTCTTTCCTTTACTTCCTAACCTTCCTCTTGAGCAAAAAAAGACTGGATAATTAACAAAGTGGAAAATAAAAAGTATTACTCTCAATATGCCAAATTAATTCATGTGAAGGTTGTATGCAATTAGCTAGCACTACTTCTCATCCCTTAATCAAGCATAACATTATAACTACCTACCTTATATTGTTTATACTGAATTGTTCCATAAAGTGATACTCAGACTGAGAAATCCTAAAACTTTAGAATCATCTCCTAAAATATTGTAGCTGTAATGTAGTGAAATCTTAGATCATGTGATGCACTGATTTGCCTCATAAATAATTTAACCAAATCATGGCAGAAATCGAGAATTATTGATGCATAAACTGTTTTGTAAATCAGTTGTAAGTGAATCAAACCATGGTCAACTTTCGAATGTTGGGATGTATTGAATTGTTTCTTAAAGAATTGTGCTCAGATTGAGAAGGGCTGAAATTTGAGATTCAAGCACTAAACCAGTTTCTAAAAAATGATGGTCAAACTGTGGTAAATTTGTAGATCATGTGACGCTCTGAATCATTTGTTAAAGAATCGCAAATTAGCTAAATCATGGTGAAATCTGAGAGGTCATTATGAATTTAATTGATTTCCATAGATTATTTAATATTCCTCAAGAATATTTAGTTGATGAAGTTTTAAGATTTTTTGATGCACTGAATTGTTCCGTAAAGAGTCAAGCTCAGATTGAGAAGTGGTGAAATTGGGATGTACTGAATCATTTCTGAAAGAATTGTAATTGAATCATAAGGTTGTGAGATTCAAATCCCTAGTGTCTGGTCAGCACATCAGAGCTGGCTTTGTCTGGATACGGTTACGGGGCTGAATGGGCATTGATTGAAAGGCTTTGTATATCGGTTGGCCTGTGAGGCGGCTGATGGAGGGTCCTCTCAACGGCTCTTTCATACTCTCAGGTTCTTCCCTGTCGGCTGGAGCTATGGTCAGGGCCTGGCAGTATTTTTCGGTCTGAGCACACTGGCTGAGGCTTCATTATTCCACTTATTTTAAAGGTCAACTTTCATTTTCATAGGCAATAAAGCACACTCTCATTCATCATGTTGAGGTTATTGGTCTGCGGTAAAAGAGGAAGAAAAATAAAGGGTGTCTCAGCGCTCGCACTGTTGCAAACAAGAATGTGAGCCGTATTGTGTACACATTTTAACAACAAAAATACTTTGACTGGTCTTCTTGGTCCTGGCTTGGCTTCAAAAAATCATGCTATGTTTTGTAACATACAGTAGATTTACGGCAAACCTCATATAAGTTTGGGTAACACTTAACTGTAAGGCAGCATCTGTTAGGGGC
>JBBJLS010124986.1:0-17350 GCA_037577275.1 Bryconaethiops microstoma | reverse complement strand
GGCCAAGGTGATAAGGGTTAGAGCAATCTCTTTCTTAAGAACACACACACACACACACACACACACACACACACACACACACATTTTTGTTTGGTAGGGAAGCTGAACAGTTGATTCTATCCCTATACCATCAGTTTAACTGGTTTTACTAGGTAAAAGATTCGGATGTATCATCACTATAAATATATATATATATATATATATACATACCTATGCGTGTGTGTCTGTGCGTGTGTGTATAATTAAATGTAATAAATAAAACTGCATTTTTAAAAATACATATAAAATTGTTTATTTCACTAGTGTCACTAAATATAATAATATAAACTATATATCACATATGTGGAACCGAAGCAGTAATAACTTTTTCTTAGCAATAAAGCACAACAGCCTGGATATTTTTTTACTATTTGGTTGAAACAATAACACCAAATAATTAAACATTTCAATTAATTAAACGTTTCAGTTAAATTGTTACAAAAGCAGGACAATTTAATTCGAGAAAATAAAAGGAAATGTTCAGGTTTACAAAATTATAGAACTGATTAAAGAAAACTATGCAAATACATACTTTTAGACCAGATCCTGCCAGAGAGGATCACTGTAGTGATGTTTTTCACGTTCTAATTTATTCAAGCCCGCCCTCCTGAGATGGGATTGGTTGATAGCTCGAGACTCTGCATAATTGATTAGCTTACTATAAGCCAATAATGGTTAAAGGGGCGGTGCTTTGTGAAGGGGCGTGGCTTAAAGTAACGGATCACGGTGGGTTATTTATAACGGCTTTAGTGCGCCCCCTTGTGGAAGAAATTACACTCGCTCTGCAAGTAGACGGTTTTATCTGCAGCCTGTTCTCGTCCTCCTGTAATTTTACTCTTCTTCTTGCAGCAGATCCGTTAAATTCGAGCTGTTCTGGAGCTGAAGACGACGGAAGAATGTTGACATTTCCACCTCAATATTTAGCGGCACTTTAAAATATTAAAGCCTCACTTCAGTCCTCACACACGCGCGTCTTGCACTCCTGGAGAGGAGATATCTGGGTCTCCCAGTTGTAGCCTACGGTTCTGTTTACGATAAGGGCGTGTTATAGCACCACCAAGGTCCTGCCAGCACCTCCTCCTCTTCCTCAGATGATGGTCACATTTATGCCCGGGAGAAGAGTGAGGCTGTCTGACTTCCCGGACCTGCCTTCGCCTGCAGCCTCCATCTTCGGGTAAGTGCCAGAGTTACTTTTTCTGCACGACTTCTCAAGCCTCTGCTCCTCCGTGTGTCTGGAGTTTAATATTGTGCAATGCACGGAGGAAACGAGATGATTATCTGGGCGAGAGATGAGGTTTGCATATGCTTTTTCTCCACGTGTTAAAGTGATATAGCAATTAAGAAGTCAGACTGTGGGGTTTCTGTCAGTTAACAGACACGGTTATGAAATACACCAGTGGTAAAACCATTCGTTGTCTCTCTCTGTCTTTCTCTCTCTCTCTTCTGTCTTGCTCTCTCTCTCTTCTGTCTTGCTCTCTCTCTCTCTCTGTCCATGTCTGTCTCTCTTTCTGCTTCTCCCTCTCCCTCTGTCTTTCTCTATCTCTGTCTCTCTCTCTGTCTCTGTCTCTCTCTCTTTGGCTCCTTCTCTCTCTCTCCCACTCCCGCCCTCTCTCTCTCTCTCTCTTTCTCTGAATGGTACTCTCATTAACGGTTCCATGCTGTTAAATGACCTTCCTTCTCTCTTGTGTTCCTTTCTCTGATGCACAATGAGGCAAACGATTTAAAGCCCCTCTTTAGCGTCCAAGTGTGTGTTTCTCTGAACCTGCAGACCTGCCTATGTCTGGTCTCCGAGTCACTACGAGTGTAGTCAACTGCATCCGTCGTCTCACTCGAACCAGGTGGAGTCTGGACTCAGTTATTTTATCCACCCGTTTTCACTACCCTGCTCTGGGAGTGGTTGGTAGTTTATGCTCACTAGTGGTAGTTGTGCGGATGAACTGCTTGCCAGTCCCGGTGCAGGAGCGGGGCCTGCTGGGCTTCAGCCGCCTTGGCCCTGTTCCTCCGGAGCTACGTGACCGGCAGCACCGCAAGCAGCCAGACGCACTAGCAGGAGTTCAGCTCAAAAACATTGTGGCTTGGTTGAATGGAACCACAGTCAGTAACCGACCACCTCGACGCTGTGCTCCAGACTCGTTGATTAACATTTTAGGTGTTCATACACCAAGCATTATTAGAAAGATGAACAGAAGTAGATATTCATACTTCTTGCTCAACACTATTGGCGTTCATTCTCCAATAGGGGTGTTTATTCATCACTTTAGATGTTCATTTAACACTGAAAGTGTCTATTCAACTCTTTAGATGTTCATTCAGCACTGGAGATGTTCATTCAACACAGGATATGTTGATTTCAACACTTAAGGTGTTCATTCAGCACTGGAAGTGTTTATTAAAGGCTGGAAGAGTTCAGCAGATTTTGTTGACCATGGCGTGGATGGGGGAAGTGGTAATGAATTGAATTTTTTGATGGGGGTCATTCAAAACTGGAGGTGCTTATTCAACACTTTAAATGCCCATTCAACACTTTTAGTATATTCATTCTTTCATCACTTTAGCTGTTTACTCAACACTAGAGGTGTTCATTCAACACTTTTTGTGTTCAGTCAACACTTTAACTTCCACTGTCTTCAGTGAAATAGATCTTTCGGTGCTGTGACTCCCAAAATAATCTTCACAACGCTTTCCCTCTTGCTAAACCCAACAAAAACGTATCTTCTCTCATTGAAATGACTCTTCTTCTATCTCTTTGTTGTGCTATCTATTTGTTCTTTCCTGCTATTGTACTATGTGTTGTTGTAATTTGCCCTGTTTAAGGTTAGTTTTGTCTACTACTGTCTTGATGCTGTTTCTTGATTTATGTCCAAACCTTGAGTTTCAGAATGGCACTATATAAGTAATGCTTACTATCATTTACCGGCAGCCAACTGAAAGAAAACACCCTTGCCAGCTTTTCCACCTTAAAGACAAACCAGACTAACTACTTCATGAGGACATAACATAATGTGTTAACCCTTAAAAAAAGCACTTAAGCTCAACATGTTACATTACCAATGCTGTCTGTAGAGTATCAAAGATATCTGCAATATTTAATAGACACATGAAACAAAGCAATGCTGCTATTTTCTACTTTGTTAACTCTTTGTTAACTCTTCGGTACCACAGTTTGTCAAAACACTGCAAGACAGAATTGTATATGTGTGAAAAAGTTTTTCCTGAAATTTAGTGTGAAAGTATGTACAGTAACAAGATGCTAATAGAGTTGCTTTTCTCAGTTCATTCTGTATTGTTTAATGAGTCAACACTTACGCCATCATCATTTCCAAATTTAAGTGTACATTCAGCATTTTAGGTATTAAATTGCCATTCACGGTTTTCATTAAGCACTCAAAGAGTTCCTCCAACACTGTAGGCGTTCAACATTATAAGTAATTAATTGAAAGTGTTCACTGAACACTGTGACATACGAGACATGTAACATTTTTATCTGTACACCTTTTGTCACTTTACCCTTTAACTCTGCAAATCATGCACAATGGAAATGAACAGCCGGTAGCAACCACAGAGAGTTGAGTCCATTGATGAAAGACTGTCTGCACTCTTGAAAAGGACACAAAAGGGGTGGAATAACCACTTTCGGTTCCCTAAAAACCCATTTGTAAATGGGATGTAAAGGTATACAAATGTTTTCTACCAGTGTTCTTCATAGAACCTTTCCGTTATGTGAAGGTTTTTTATACCTTTAAAAGAATCTTCACTCTCACACACATGTTTATAAACATGGTGTTTAAAGAACCATCCATTGAAGGGTTTTTTTAAGAAACCTAAAGTGGCTCTTCTATGGCAGGGTCTTCAGTGGTCTGTAGATTTAGCTCCAACCCCAATGATTTAGGCCTTCAGCGGTGTCTGAATATTTATAACAAATCTCTCCAGGGTGGTAGATCTCCTGAACAGAAGTGTTGTATTGAAACTAGATGCATTTCCACGAGAAAATGTGTGATTGCATGGTTGCTATAAAACCAGTGTTTGGAGATGCCCGAACATTGGTTTTATGGGCAAATTTTTTTTTTGTGTTCTGGGGCTAGCACCTTACCACTGTGCCACGGTGTGTGTCTGTGTGTGTGTGTGTGTGTGTGTGTGTGTGTGTGTGTATGTATGTGTATGTTTGTGTGAGCTCACTGGTTTTTACCCCCCCATTTAGAGGTGAAGTTGCCTGAATTCGTAGCCGCATTCACGGGCTGATTAATTTTAACTAGTCCACAACAAACAGTGACACACATCTTAATAATAATCAATGATGCAACCACACTAATAAACCTTAAGAAGAATGTGGCCACAATCATAATGTTCAGTTATGTTCAGTTATTTTTCACTAGTGTTGGATGATTACTGACATTCACTACAGTCTTCAGTACATCATATTTCATAGAGTGTATGCTGTACACTCTAGGAAATATGAAACACCCATTTTCTCATTAGTAGATTTTTGTTATCCTCTCCTTTCTGCTCACTTTATTCTAATGGGACGCAACCAGATGCTTAGTTTTAAACACTGATATTTTTTTCCATAACAGACGACAGCTAATGATAAATGAGAGGGAGGTAAAGATCAATGGACGTATCTGTGATACACAACAGTTAGGGTGATTTGAATATATATTTTTGACCAGCGTATTAACGTCATCATCCAGCATGAATCATTTTGGCAAGAGAAAGATTATAGCATTTGTCTCGGTCTAACCGTCAGAGCGTACTGGCTCTTTGTACAGTCTGCTGACTCAGAGTTTAGTCTAAAGCAGAGAAATGAGACTTGAAATGTCTGTACTTCCATCCTGTTACCATGCACCCTATCTCGGTTTTCTACTGACACACTTCCCCCTCTCTCTCTCTCACACACGGTTTCTCTCACTCTCTCTGTACCAGTTGCACGTAACACTGCATATCTACAATTTGTTAGCATTATGTCGAGTCATTTATTACATGTAATGTGACTCTAATTCAAATATTGAATTACGTTGCTTCTGTTTTAGACTTTGTTTGTTGTGTTTCTTGTACACTGAAATAAGATGCATTGAATTTATATTGTTCGAAAGTGAGTAAAATATGAATAAAATATGTCACTTTATATAGCAGGCACGAGCCTGCTGCAGGCAGTTATGTCCGCTCTGAGTCTCATCATCGTATTTCAGCGTTTTTAAATGTTCTGGTTTTAGTATAAACTGTTATTTTAACTGTTATTTAAACTGTTATTTCAGTATATTTAGCATTAATAGCAGCTAGCAGTTTCCTCCAGGCTGAAAAAATTTCCTCGTTCTGATTCTGATTCTTTTGACTAACTTTTGGTGGTGAGGGTGTTGTGGCATTGTATCATGTTTTATTCATGTAAAAATGATCAGGTTGTTTTAATATTGTCATTGCTCATTTTTAGCAATGACAACATTTGATCTTGCCAGCAGTCAGAGTCGTGTCTGTCGTATGTGCTTTGCAGAGCAGATAGATGAACACTCTTCTTCCCTCAAGATTTCTCTGTCGGTGAAAACGTGGCCTTTCAGGACGACAAAGGATAGTCAGACAGTCCCTGATCACCACAGCTAAAGTCCACTATGTCTGCCCTTGACCCTTACCAGTACATTGTCGTAAGTACAACAACATTAACTGACACTATGCCCCCTTAGTTCCTCACTTTACCCAATTTCATGCTGCGCTAAGCCAAATCTGTAGTTAGGTTAAAAACCTTTTGAGTTTCTGCTTCATGGGAATGCCACATTGATATCATTCCTGAAATAGTTTGTCCACACCTATATATAGCAATATAAATATGGGGTAAACTGTGCATAGCTATGGTTGACCTTTCGCTTTAAATTATCTGATGATCTGGATGTCAGAGTTCTCTCTACCCCAATCTGCTGCAGATGTTTTTCATGTGGTTTTTGTATGTTGTGTTGGTTTTTTGTATTGCACCAATAAAGCAGCCTGTGGTGTCAGGATATGGATGTTACTGGCCAATTTGTTTATATACTTGGGGTTGCTATACAGTGCGTCTATGCCCTAACCTGCAAATATTGCACCTTTAAGGGTACAACATTGCAACATTTTAAAACAGAACTGTAAAAGTATAAGGAATAATTGTGCTCCCTGAAGGTTACTGAAGATGGCCCACCGCGATGGATTAAAATATGTGACAGACAGACATGTTTCAATTTGTGCTCTACTTTTATTGTGCTCTATTCAAAATGAAATAGCGAAATGTATTTCATGGTGAATGTCTATAAGACTTAATATGCTTTAATATGCTTTTAAGCCGTTGGCTACTACCGCTTTTGAAAAGTGCGAGAGTTTCTGTTAAATGTGTGTCCACACTTGCATGTCATTCTTATTAATAACCCTGCTGCAAACCCCCTTTCATGCAAAATAAATGTTCTCTTAGTAAATCCAGGGCTATTGTGTCACACTTTGAATTATTAGAACGAGTCAAGCATGGATTTTTGTCTGTTTGAGGTAAGCTTAGCACATGCAGGTACAAAGTTTTTGTTCGCTGAATCAAGATACAATATTCTGTCAGCAGTGTGGATACCAAACTTTTTTTTATATCAATACCACATTTGTGTCTGTAAACGGAAGAGCAGATTTAAGACTTGAAATGAATGAAAATGTAATGTACAGAAGCTTGTTTTTCAGAATGAAAAAAAAAATACTTCAATTTTTTTTACAGTGTCAGAAGTTCTTTCTTTCTTTCTTTCTTTGCTTCTTGTTTGCTTCATAAAGCATTTTTGTAAATTAGTGTTAGATTTTTATAGAGTAGAGTTTTTTGGGGTGAGTTACATAGATGTTTTATTTTTTGGGTTACAAGTTTTACTTGTTTTACTCTTTTTTACTTCATACTTCACTGCAGATATGGTGTTCTTGGATTATACATGCAACATAAAACAACAAGATCAATTATTGACAAATAGCAAAAAAAAAATTTTTTGTGTAAATGCTTGTGTGGGAATTGGTGTTTCCTTTTTTTTAGTTTTGAGTGGATATATGAACGTATGTTTCCCCTCACTGTTACCTACTCACATAACTTTCAGCATCTGTAAAAGTTTTATATTTTGTGTTTATTGTGTGTATTTCTGCTCTTAAGGTTGAACAGCAGTACTCTCACAAGTTCAGAGTGAAAGTGCTACGGGCAAAAAATGTCACCAAAGGAGCTCTGGGTGACTTGCGTGAGTTATGAAACCGTTTTCTGTGGTTTCTCCACATCAAAGGTCTGATCTTGCATGCTCAGAATCCACCAAACTGAAGATGTGCTGATGCGCAATAAACTCTAAACCTAGGGCTGGGCCTAAATGGACTTATATCAAATTTATGCAAATGTATTCCTCATACCCAAAATGTATTTGATCAACCAGGACATGTTTGGTGTCAAAAGTTTCCTTCTTTAACTTTGCACTCCAGATTACCATCTAATGAGTGAACACATGTGATTTAAGGTGCACCCAGTACTGACATAACTTGCATAATCTCCATAGAAAAGCATTGCCAACGTGAACAGATGTTATAGAGTAGCCACAGCTGAGCTTTAGGCCATTATGCCCAATTTTGAGCCAAACCTGAAGTTTTAAAGTGATGGAGCTCCATCTGATGCCTTTGGAATGAGTTAGAGTGGTCCAAAACTAATCATTCTACATCAGTACCTAACTGTTGGTTAAATCCCTTAATTTTAGAAGTGTTGTTGGGAAAGCAGGTGTGTACAAATTTAGGATGTACGAGAATAATCTAACTAATAAGTAACGTATGCCTTTCTTGTTGCTCCAGCTCAAAACAATAGACCTAAACCTTGTACTGACTGCCTGTTTGGAAACGTTGTGTACTTTTTTACAGAACTGTTTATTTAACTAGTGCAGGAAAGATCTCATGTCATTGAAAAGAATAAAGCCTTACTTATGTACCATTCCCCTTTTGTGCCTATAGTGGACACTCCAGACCCCTATGTGGAGCTGTTCATTCCCACAGCACCTGAGAGCAGGAAGAGAACACGACATATAGACAACGACATCAACCCAGAGTGGAATGAAAGCTTTGAATTCATACTGGACCCCAACCAGGACAATATTCTGGAGGTAGCCATCAATGGTTTCGCTGAATGCCTTTATTTCTTTTCAATTGTAATCACATAAAAATAAGCATGTAACAACTACTAAATTTGAACAATCAAACTAATGCTTACTGATCTCATGGAATGTTTCCAGTTGACTTTAATGGATGCCAATTATGTAATGGACGAAACACTGGGTTCGGCCGTATACAGCATTTCCAACCTCAGAGTGGGACAAACGGAACTGGTGCCATTTCTCATAGGAAAAGTAAGAATCTTGACAATAAATGGAAAGTCTTAAGCCACCCCTCATTTCTTTATATTTTGTTTTTTATCACCTTGTTGCTGCAAAAATACTATTTTACGCCTGTTGTCTGTCCTATCTTTGGCATATTGGCATATTCTATAGTAAAGAAATAGGAACAAATGTTTTACTGCGACGAGCTGCAAAGTACCTAAAGATACAAGATGACATATAAAGACTTTCCGACCACTTAGCATTCAGCACCACCAGTATACTGATCACTGCGTGATCATCTGGAATCATCTGCACCTGTTTCTTCACTGGTTCAGGCCTTAAGTTAGAGAGCTTTGTTCTGCTTGAATGGTTCATACGTAGGTCACTGTGTGCCTTAACAAAAAACATTCCTCTGAGACTGTTGAGGTTCAGGGACTGGACTGGAAATGAGAGCCTTTGAGAGTCCTTTAGGAAACCTGGAGAACTGTTCCTCAAGACTGCATTAAATTTACAAGAAAGTCTGGTTCATTGGAAGCAAAGTATGAAAATGAGTTGTGGCTCAAGAGTTTTGTACAGTATCTTTCTTTTTACTTCTTTGTTTCTTTGTTTCTTTCTTTTGTTTTTTCCTGCTACTTTGCTGCTATTATTTAGACAGTTCTCGTCACACTTTAATCAGTGTTTATTCAGAGTACACTAATAGTTTGCCTTTGTGTTGTTCTCACAGGCAACCAATGTGTACTTAGAGCTGAGTCTGGAGGTGTGGTACGTATTCCTGTGAATGTGAAACAGTTGTCAAAGCTCTGGTGGCTCACGTAATGCATGGAGAACCCGGAAGGGCAAATGCAGTGTTTATTTTTGGTGTTCTTCTGGAACGCCATTGCATTCATAGAGTAAACAGAAAGGAGGACCCCCCCTTCACGCTCCTATCTGTGTTTGGTGCTCACGGTAATGCTGCGTCAGTACATCTGGAATGTTTTGAATCTCAGACTAGTAGTATCTCTGACCTCACAGGCCTGTGAGTGATGCCTGTGACAGATGTGACCACTGCCTTTGTCACAGCAGACGGGTTTCACCCTGTTGCGTTTTCAAACCCAACCAGTCTAACATCACTGACATGCCAGGTTTGTGATTATGGGACATTACATTGATAATGGTATAGGTTATTTCAAAATTATTATTAGTTCCAACAACTCTTGAAGGAATGTAAACAGAAGGGTTTTTTATGACCTAAATAAACAAACAGCTCTATAGATCTAAACATTTATGGAAGTATGTGTAAAAAAGAAATTATTGGAAATAATTAGAAGTCTAATTATCGAATAATTGGAATGGAATAACAAACAACAATCAAAACATGGAGAAAATAATCTTTATTTCTCCATGTTTAGATTGTTATTTGATTTGTGAGAAGCTGTCAATTTACTGAAGGTGCGCAACTGCAAGACTGATCCTGTCTGTACCTTTAACTCACGCACACACTGATTAAGCCGGTTTTCAACCTTGAAAACACTCAAAGTTATAAACAGGACCCACACTTTGATCTGCATGAGGGTGCATGTGGTTCTTAAAAATGGACAAGCATGTTTGATATGTTTCCTTATTTGACAGCCACCGGATAAACCCCTTGTTTATTTTTGGTATATCTAAAGCAATCCTTCGCTGCTGATTTCATTTCTTTTCGGAGGATGCAGATCAATATCAGTCTTACTTTTCTCTTCCATATTCAGGAAGGTAAGGAGATAAGCATGTGAGATTCTCTGTTCGGCTGCATTTTTTTGTAAATACTCATAATAAGTAATTGTACACGGTATGATAGCCATCCATTTACATACTAGGGAATACCCTGAGACACTGCTGCAATCCTAGCGTCACCATTAGGTGATCAGTACAGCACAAAGGTCATAAAGGAATCTTCTTCTTGCCCCAAATATGGTTGATCTACCAAGACATGTTTGGTGTTGCTCCTTTAGTCCTGCTCTGGAGCAGGTGTATTTTGTTCAATTTTACTGATAAAACTATACCATATAGTTTTGTACGTTATGTGGTCTGGGGCAGAAGTGTGATGCCTCAGGCATGTTTGCACAATGCCATTTCGTGAGGTATTAGTTTCCATTACGTGTTAGCTGCATTATTCTCATCGCTCCTGTCAAATATGAAAGAAGCAAACTCAGGGCACCAAACATGTCTTGACTGATTAACCACATTTAGGGTACCTGGGAAACTGTCACAGAACTATTCGTTTAACATAATGAATAACACAAATGATGGTACATATTTAGATGGTACCTGTGAGTAATAGTACACAGCTAGTAAGCAAGCTTTCATGTGAAAGCTAACTACTATATGCATGTTATTTCTTATATATCAACCTCAATGGCCCTCTAGTCTAAACTCATCCTGCACGAATAAGTAGTGGTATTTTCCCAATGGCAGTCGCCCAAAACTATGAGGAGTTTCCTCTGCCTGTCTTTCAAAACATACATAACATTGCAATGTACTGTGAAATATATGTTTAAAAAACTCATACCTCTGGTCTGTTTGTGACTATTCCCAGTTCTGCCATGGACTTGCGCTTTAGCCTGGCTCTGTGCGACAAGGAAAAGCTTTACAGGCAGCGGCGGAGAGAGAGAGTCATGCTGGGCATTAAGAAGCTGCTGGACATGGAGAAACATCATTTTCTGCCTTCTTCGCCCCGGGAGGTATGCTAAACACTAGCCCTTGAGTTATGTCTGGTGATGTGTAATTTTAACTTTTGAATATAACTGAGACATTTGACTGGGTTTGATCACTTCTGGTCAAATATCACCTATACATTTGCTTAAAGAGTGTGTTGTTTAAAGAAGCGTCTGTAGCACATGGCCTTTAGGCACATACTGTACGCTCTGCTTGATTTGAGGCTTGTGTCCAGTAATGGTTGACTTAGTTGCCAAAAAACACATTTACCAATAGGCACCAAAATGTAAGCGGTGACCCTTTCATCAGGAGAGCTGTGACATGGATTCCTTACTCTCTTTGGGTGGGTGTGATTCCCTCTCTGTCCATTTTTGGCAGTGCTAGTCATCACAGGCGTCCGTGAACTGATGAACCATTTTTTTTGACGTGAATGTTTTGTCTGCAAGCATGCCAAATTGTCCAATGATGTTGCATTAGCAGTTCAAATAGGAGTCCTAGCTAGTGTGTGGGAATTAAAACTCATTTACTGCTGGTTTGAAAAACAAAATATAACATGAACATATTTTAACTATATTTTAAGTATATTGGATAATGTAATGTCCTGCATTAATAATGCATTTATTCTGCTTGGGATATATAAGATTGATCTGTAAACCTGGTTGGTTGAATCCACATGCTACCGGTGTGTTCGCTTCTGTACCAGCTTGAATGTTTAGACAGCAAAAAGTGTGCAAACACCTTGTGATAAAACCCTAGCGCCTCTCCCCCTCCCCCAGTGCAGCTGCACATGCTCCATTCCCAGTGCCGAGGATCAGTTAGAGGTGTATAAATCCCCCAGGCAGTGCAGCTATGTTCTCTGTTCTAATGCCACTCCAGTCAATATCTTTAGGATGAGTTAGAGTGTTATTTGTGATCCAGAAAGAATTATCTTGTACCTGACCTCACTAGTGCTCTTCTTACTGAATACAGCCAAATCCTCTCAGTTGCAGCATCTAGTGTAATGCCTTTCCAGAAAAGTAGAAAGTAGGCTATTGCTAAATGTGGGGAGGGGGCTTTTAACTGGTTACATAATTTTCATTACAATCTGCTGAGCCAGGAAATAATAAATAATGTTATTGTTAAGAAGAGCTTACAAGCACTAAAGATGATGTGAAAAAGCTGTATAGTGTTCATGTCAAAACAAAGCAAGTGGCAGTGCCCACGTCAGTAACTTGTACACTGCTGATGCAACCGTTGCTAAACACTTCTAGGATAAAATCAGTAAGATCCAGGTCGGTTTTTCATAATAGCTACCTTCCATACTGTGTATTCTAACATAGTTCAGAAAACAGTTTATCCCCACAAAATCCCCATTCCCTAATTATAGAAATAATACACAGTCTGTCGGAGTGGCAGCTAAGATCATAACAGTGCGAAGTAGTAAACAGCAAATCACATGGCAGCAGTGCAGTTCAGCAGTGTTAAGAAACCTAGTGGTATTTCTAACAAAGTGGTATAAGCCATTACACAATCAGTGGCAATTCCTGGCACACATTCGGTGCTTACCCTGGCGTATCACGAAGCTGCTATGATTTCTGATAACAATTTTTGTGAGAGCTTGAGTATTTAGCCATGGGAAGGATGTAGTCATTACCGAACATGTTGAATTTACACACGACCTTTACAAGACTGTAGAAGAAAACTCTCCTTTGAATAAATTGCACATTCCGTTGCTCCTACTATGGACACTAGGTTTGTTTTAGACTGAAGACTACAGCATAATCTGACTCTGGACCTGGAAGTATAAGCAACTGTGAAATTTGAAGTGAATGTATAATGTTAAATATGTTGTATTTTGAATTGTGAGGGTGATTTCATACATTATGTTTTTTTTCCAGTTTGTCTTGGAATGATTGGTTGAGAACGGTGGATCGCTGTCTCGGCCATTTAGATTGTGACCTCAGAGCTAGCTGTTGTATAATCTAAGATATGTTACAGTTTATCTATTGTTGTGTAGTTTGAAATGTTTTTGGAGGGAGATATTAAACAATGCCCTGGTACTTGAGAGTAAATGGGTGGAAACTGGCATATCTTCACCATGTGTACTCAGTGTAAACAGTGTTCTTCTTATTTTTAATGTTCTTTCAGGGTTTAGCATGATGTTTCTTGACATTTTCATCAAAATTGAACCAAACGAATGAAATCAAGTGCCACCTTTCTATGCTGACAAAAATGTTTAATAATCTACTCACATTCAGTGTACTATCAGATATTCTTTTATTTGATATAGTGCTCAAATCACCACACTGCTCTTCTTCAACATTGCTGTTAGCCTAGCTGTTAAATCTGAGAGATTATGGTTTTAGATCCTGGCTGGCACATTATTTGCTACTGCATTCTGTGGTTGCTGTCCTTTAATGTATTCAAGTATGATTTTTTATATTTATGTTTATGTTTATATTTATTATACAGTATGTCTCCTGACTAGTACATAAAGAATGAATATTTCACTAGTCTTCTGACCAGAAATCAATTCAGAACTTCCCACCTGTTAAATAAAATTGGCTCATATAGACAACCAATAAAACATGTCCTATCCCATCTTTTGTTCCTGTCTAGATGTAAAATGGGTTAATAAGATCTTCTTTTAAAGGGTGATGATAGTTCCTATGGGGTCTCAATGTAGACATCATGCCATTTTATTTATCATACAAAATGTCTGCGTGTATTCTGTTTTTTTTACATGTAGTGTTAAATCTTAATCTTTTTGTGGGAACACGAATGAATTTTTAAATGACAGATAAAGCCTAAATCTGATCTCAGGACTATCGTAAAACAATGTCTCAGGCATCAGGCAATATAGTCATAACCATCATAGCTTTCTGTGAGGTAGTTTTTATAGAACAGAGCATTTCACAAGAAAACCAGTTCATGCACACACAGACTCACACACACACACACAAACACACACACACACACACACACACACACACACACACACACACATACATAATATGTTTATGTATGTGTGTGTGTATATATGTGTGTATGAATCTCTAGAATGATAACTTGGAAGTTAATGTAAAAATATGTTTTCACAAATGTAAAGGGTGGCTGGTGTTTTCAAATGATAGAAAAATGTGAATACAAAGTTCCATATGTTCCAATATCTATTCAGCTGTTCCAAAGGAAAGGAGTCAGAAGATGGTCGGCCTTGAAGATGCTTATTTCTTGTGCACATCAGTATGTGTGACAGATTGTTCAGTGCTGGCATACAACTTTATAGTTTGAAATTTCCCTCTCACCGTGTTGTGATGGAACAGTAGCTCAGGTGGGCTAGAGACCTACAGACCTATGCATTCGTGTAATTACGGAGATGGGCATTCATGATAAGCAGTCAGCACCTTCAGAGCATTTAGAACATGAGCATACGTAACTGGTGAAGTGTCGTAAATGGAGTGATTAAAACAAAGCATACATTGTTACTTAAAAGAAGTAAAAAATCAAAACCCCCATTTGAAAATATCTACAATTTGTTTATCTTAGTACGTTTAATAACCAGTATCATGATCCAGTATAGTAATGATATTACTAATCTGTTTTTATCTTCTGACAATAATTAGGTCCCTAACCACTAAGCCACCAGGGCAGCTGGTGGCCTAGTGATCAGAAGCATGTGGATTCGATTCCCAGGTTCGCTTGTGGCACCTCTGAGGTACCCTTGAGCAAGGTACCGGCCCCACACACTGCTCCTGGGCGCTGTGTTCCTGGCTGCCCACTGCTTCAGTGAAAGAATTTTACGCTGTGGTGTGGTCATGTAGGACAAATGGTCACTTCACTTAAAGGTTTAAGTTTTACAATACATGTAAATATAATCAGAGATAATGTAAATACAAAATATATATACTTATTTAACATCACAGAAACATCAGAAATTCTATATCTGTACATGCTACATGTATCTGAAACAGCATAATCATTATGTAGATTAACAAAATGGTGACCCAAAATGCCACTAAAATCAGCACAATTTCACTGCAACTTAACCAATTACTAAACCACTCAGCATTAGCCAGATCCACAGGGCTAAATAGTTATTTAAGTCAATTTTTTTAAGTCTTCAGTTGGATCTGTAACACCGGAACAGCATTCAGGCCTGATTACTGCACATGTTCCATCTTCTTGTGCTAAAAGATGGTCTAGCACAGCCCTGTTCTGAAGAATCATGATCATAGTGCAGTACAAATGAGGCCTAAACCTGGGACAGTATCATTAGCCAGTTTTTCTGCCTCATGAGACAGGACACACATTTGATCCAAAGCTGTCACAATACAACTGTTTGGAAAAAGTGTACCTCAAAATCTGTTCCAAGAAACTCATTGCTCAATCTCAGGATCTGCTTTGCTACTTGATCATACGAAGAAAGCCCTGATGGATGGATGACTAAATCCTCTTGTGTTAGTATGAAGTTGATATCTAATTGCACACTGTATTCCATCTTCAAACATAAAGCATCAGTTTCTAAAACTGAAGAGATCAGTGACAATAATTCATAAGTCATTGTTCTATTGTGCTTTGGGAACGTCTAAGAAAAGAACAGACTAAATAATATCAGGTGAACAGGGTGATAAGTAGGGATAGAATGATCCTTGAACATTATTGACTGGTTGATATTATATGAAATGCTGTATTTGCATTGTTGGGAGCAAATAGGTTAATAAACTTCAACCTGAGAGTCAGTTCTTTAAAAACTGTGTTTCCACACTACCAATATGTTCCAAGCACAGGAATGTGGTATAACCTATCAACTGATAGCCTGCGTGTGGCAGTGATGGCAGAAATGGATTCCGGAAGAGAAGCAATCACATGATTCAGAAGCAATCACTTGTTTCATCCACTACAAACACTCATTTACAAACTAGTGACAAAGACTGACTCTCTTTCCTCTGGCTCTTTAGGGGAACTCACTCACTTGAACTGTAGTTTAGTTATTATTGGAGAGAGAGAGATCAAGAAGCAGAACCGAAACCCCAAAAAGCAGAACCTTAAAACTGGAACTGGGTGAATGCACCAAATTGTTAAAGGGTTTCATTCCTCTGGTCCTAAAGAAAGAAGTCTGGAGATTGCAGGCCTTTTTATTTGTTGCGTGTATCAGTTGTCACATCCGGGCTGAGCTCGCTCGGGCAGGAGGCACAGAAGCAGACTTCCATGTTTCTTTCTTTGCTTTATTTACAAAAACCAAAGTGAAAGGCATGGTGACCAGAAACACAAAACCAAAGGGAATCTGAACGAACCCAACACCAGGGGCAAAGTGAGGGAGAATCAACAACCAAGGGAAAACATAAACAAGCTTTTATACATGGACCTGAACACAAAACACCTGAACATAATCAGTGCTTCATCCCTGGCCAGCCGAGAGCTCTTACTAATCTCCCTGGCCAGGGATGAGGCCACAAACCAGTCAACATAAAGGCCTATTCATTCTTTAGGCAACAGCGGCGACTGGGGATGTGACATCAGAATGTCTGTCAGATTCTGTTTGACTTATGCATTGCTTGCAGACAGCTTCATAGTGAACAGGATTAGTCATGGGCAGTTCAAGCATATGCATTAAGTTAATTACAGAGACATTCACACTGAAGTTAAGAGGAGTGTTTCAGCCTGGACTGATTTTAGGCACCCAGTTAGGACAGAGGTCATTTACATGTATCAATCTTAAAGGGACAGCTGCAAACAGCTAGTTTACATCTAAGAGATTAAATAAAAATTAAATCTGGTTTTGGTACATAAACTCATAAAACAAAAGTGATTAACTTATGGGAGCAAAATATAACTCAGGAAAGCATCTTTTAAGCATTTAAGGACTATTTTTGTAGCATTAAGGACTATTTTTGCAACATCCAATCCAGCATCCTATGAGGCGGCTGGTGGTCTGGTTGTTAGGGAGTTGACCCTGTGACCAGAAGGTATTGGGTTTGAATCCCAGGACTGCTAGTGGTACCACTGAGGTACTCTTGAGCAAGGTACCGTCCTCACACACTGCTGTGGGGCGCCACGTCGGTGGCTGTCCACTGCAAGTTTAAATGCAAAGAAGAATTTCACACTGTATGCTGTGTTGTGTTCACTTACGACAAAAATGGTCACTTTTACTTATTTTTTAAGATTCCCTCGTTTGATAATTTCACAGGTCAACAGGTCAAAATCATCAGAGATAAGTTTATGTAGGTTTTGTAGTGTTTTTCATGCTCATTTCAAATCTGTATTTAATTTTTCCCTAGCACGTACAGTTTTTGTGATGAAGCTAGTTATATATTGCATGATAGTGGTATAATTAGCATATAATA
>JBBJLS010124941.1:0-15000 GCA_037577275.1 Bryconaethiops microstoma | reverse complement strand
GCGTTTCCGTAGCAACAGTGTAAAAAAAAAGTCTCATGAATGTGACCTGGAAAAAATCAAGAAAAAAAAGGTGAAAAAAATTAAGAAAAATGGTCCAGTCCGAGGGACGTTATGTGAGAAGGTCTAAGAGCTCTAACTTCTCCTCAGGCGAGTTTGTGGAGGAGCACCAGAAGGTCCTGTGGGCGCGCCTGCTCCCCGTGTGCCGAGAGATCACTGACACCCGGGCCAAGAGCCGGGAGGACCTGGAGGCTCTGTACCGCAAGATCGTCAGCTACGTGCTGCTGCGCTCCGGCCTCGGCTCGGCCTCCGACATCAACACCGTCCGAGAGGCCACAGGTGGGCACATCTTCTGCACTGAGCTCTGGGTCTGTTCTGGATATCTGCCTCTGTTACCATATCGGAGAAATACTGTTTTATCTTCAGAAAGCAATTTAAACTGTATTCTTAAGTAACCATTTTTGTCAGATGTGAACACACCACAGCACACAGTGGGAAATTCTTCATCTGCACTTAACCCATTTAACCCATGTAACCCATTTATCCCATTTAACCCATTTATCCCATTTAACCCATTTAACCCATTTAACCCACTTAACCCATTTAACCCATGTAACCCATTTATCCCATTTAACCCATTTAACCCATTTAACCCATTTATCCCATTTAACCCACTTAACCCATTTAACCCATTTATCCCATTTATCCCATTTAACCCATTTATCCCATTTAACCCATTCACCAAGTGAAGCAGCAGGCAGCCAGCGATGCAGCACCCGGGGAGCAGTGTGTGGGGACTGTACTTTGCTCAAGGGCACCTCAGTGGTGTCACTAGCAGTCCTGGAATTCGAACCCACGGCCTTCTGATCGTCGCAGGGGCAACTCCATAACAACCAGGCCACCAGCTGTCCCATAAAAGGGATTCCCTCTGTGATTCCAGTCTCTGTCAACGTTCCCTGAAACACCACCAGAAGTCTTTGGAGTCTGAATTTGGCAGAGTGAGAGAACCTAACGTGAACAGGTTGCATCTACTGGCTCATCCGGAAAGACTGGCCGTTCCTTATTCCGGGCGTATGCAGCGTGAAATTCCCGGGGTGTATTTACTGTATCCCATTTCTTTCATTCTTGATTCCAGGTGCCTTGAAAATCCAGGCTACAGTACTGTGACTCAAAATCATGTCCGGTCAGACTAAACAAACACTTGTTTCAAGTGAGCAGTCAAGCTACTACACGTAAATCACTATACGCTCGTCTGCTAATAAACCAGGTGTTCTGCTTACAGGCCTCCATAAACGAGGCAATAATTGTATCAAGTTACAGATACAAAGTAAAGAAAATAGATACAAGAGACAGAAAATACAATGAATGCATCACTATGACGGAGAGGAGACGGATCTCATTCAAAATCAAACAAAAAAGTGTCAGATCTGACACTGAAAAGATGTCATCCAACTAGGACTAGCAATTCTCAGCCAGTGAGAGAAAAGAACGAAAGGAGAGAAGGAAAGATAGAAAAGAAGACAAAATAAAGCATCAGAATATGAGCGGAGACTGCCACAGGTGCATGGCAGCTTTAAGGCATAGCGATGGTCCAGCTAAAATTCACAAAGCCCAATCAAACACTCGGATAAAAGTTTACACACATTCCTTCTTACCCCAAAGTACAGATAACACAATGCATTAACAGCCACCGTCTCTGAATTCTGACTGAAAGTTTGGATGGATTTCAGGCTTTAAATGCTACCGATGTTTTTCGTCTGTGCTATAGATAATAGTACGTCTTACAGTATAAGAAACCACTGAAGCAAGTGTATTTCATCCAGAAATATTCTATTATTACCATGCACATTAGCTTTGTATCAGTAAAGAAGAAAACTTAAGACACCAAACACGTCCTGGCTGAATGAAGTTTGGGGTAAAGGAAGGAAAACTGTGTAAAGTTGATTTTTGGCTCAACTATTGTCTCAAGTTGGCTCAGGCCACAGAAGCCACTTTGTCACAATCAGATGGCTTTTGCTTGTCCTCCTCAGGCACGTTTCTCTCTTTCTCCTCCCGGTCCCAGCAGGGCAGGGTGGCCAGGAACAGAAAAACGCCCCCCAGTACCACACAGGACCCGCTGAAGTAGAACGCCAGGTCATATGACTGGGTCCAGTCGAAAAACCAGCCTAGGACAGAGAAGATAGATGGAGAGAGAGGGAGTTAGCTTTCTTATTGTTGTAGAACGTCTGTAAACGTGCTGGTGGCTGAGGAATGTTGGGTGTGAAACAGTTGGTACATGGGTCTTCATACCTTTTACTGGAGATCCTTAACTCATCCTGAAGCCCAAAACTACAGTTACTCCAACAATAATTCCACACATTCGTTTTTTTAGTTCGGTCCTTTAAACCATTTGTAATTCCACACCGCAGCTGCTTCGACGATTGTAGCTCCGTTGTTCAAATATATCTATTAAAAGGCAAGTTCCACTTATGGCTCTCTTGAAACCAACTGCACTTTCAGCTGTGTTTTTCTATCACAAAAATCATTTTAGCAAGCAGAACACACTTTGTAAGCCAAACATATCAGTTACATCAGTAATTTTAGCACTGGAGGATGCCTGTCAGACAACACTGGACAAGACCTATGAAGAAATCAATGAGCAGCAAACTAACAAAAGCTACATAACTGTCCTTAAAACAAGAGATGGCTTTACCATGGAATCCTATGGAGACGTTCTGCATGCACATGACGAGAAGAATGTTGCTGAATTATTACAAGTAACACATATATTCTGAGCAAGTGTATTTTGACACAATGCACTGCTTTATTCATGCACAAAACTTTCACTTTAGAGTGATATTTGAGCAAATAATAATAATTTGATATTTTGGTTATTGATTTCATATTATTTTATATATCTTCTCCGACATTGTAGCTGAACTAAAGCACATAGTATATCGTACAAAAGGTTTGAGCATCTACTTATTTAAAAAGATTTTAAGGTTTTGTTTTTTTGTCATTCTTATCGATCTCTTTGTTAGAAAATGTTCCAACACATTTGAAGTTATGAGAATTTCTTGAGGCAATAAAAATTTTAGCCTCAGAACTATTTCAGTAGTAATAGAGCCCATGATCAGTGTTTCCACATTATATGTAATTGGACCTAGACTTATTGCTGTGCATTGGTGTGTGCGCACGCACAGCACTGCGCAAAAGCCTTAGGCACCTAGGCAAACTGTCTGAAGCTGTTTATCTCAGCAGTGGGGTTGTTTCTCCCAGTGAACATTAGAATAACCAGTAACATACAATTAACTAGTAACAATTCACTTTTTTTTTTTGTTAAATAGTTGATATTTTGTGAGCTGGTTAGAAGAACATTGGTTTGGTTCCATATTTCTGCTCGATGCCTCCAGTCATTGTATGGGTTTATAAAATTAGTAAAACCAACAGACCTATTTTAATCCAATTAAAAGAGCCAAACTAGGTATTTGATGGAGCTACAAGTAATCCTGGGCTGCCATGAGGAAAAGGAGGTCTGGAAATGGTTAAGAGAACACTTGGCCATACATTAAAACTACTATTTACTTGATTAATGTTATTTGATTGCAACATTTGTGTTTTGACACTAACTTAACACCACTGCCCGGTCGTGAACAGCTTTTAATAATAATTTTCTCAGACTTTTGCCCAGTACTGTATGTGTTTGGTGCACCTGTTTTCGTACCTACGACAGGAGGTCCCAGCATGATTCCGAAGCCTCCGAAGCACATGAGGACGCCGTGCGCCTGGCTGAGGCGCTCAATGCCTACGATGTGAGTGGTGATGTAGGACGTGAGCGACCAGTTGCCTGAGAAGAAGCCGAGGGCAGCAGACAGCACCTGCAGTCCCAAGTAGCTCTTCCACGCCGGCACCAGCAGCAGGGCCACCCCCGAGCCCGTCACCGTCAGGGCGTAGAGGAGCGGTCCGCTCACCCACCGCGCGTCCACCAGGGCGCCCAGGACCAGCTTGCCTATGCCGGTTGCCACGGCGACGATGGAGACGAGCGGGATGAGGGCCACGTGTTCGATGAGGCCCTCGCTCTGGGCCACGTCCTCCATGAACAGGACGGGCGGGAAGGCGCCCAGGCTAAAGAGGAAGATGGAGATGCAGAAGGCCGTGAAGGTGCGGTGCTGAAAGTATTCGGCCATCGTCTGAAGGTAGTCCACCTGAGGCCGGAGGCGCTTTTTGATGACCCGCACCAGCTGGGAACACACAGGCTCTGGCCTCGGCTCCCCGGTCTCCATGGAGATCAGGAGTTCCTTCACGGGGGATTTGTGAACGGACCCGTCCGTGGTCCCGGGGTCCAGGATGATGATGGCAGCCGGTTTGTCGTAGAGGGGTCCGTCCTTGTCCACCAGAGCAGCCTTCTGTTTGAGGTAGTAGCCTGGAAGCTTCAGCGGCCGCATGGGGCCGGCGCAGGCCATCAGGTTCAGCGCCAGAGCACCGACGATTAGGAGGCAGCCGTCCAACCCGAACAACTCAATCAGCTCGTTCTGCGCTGTTGCATAGAGGAATCCTCCCGCGCTGGTACCTGAAAAACATGAAAAAACACCATCGTAGTGTGGACTTGAAGAAATAGTTTACAAAAAAATCTGTTTTGGTCAGTTCTGGAGCTGTAAGGTCAGTGCAGCTAAGAAGTAATCCATAACACCTTCATAAGACTTTCATGACATAAGCGTAAACGTTTGTAAAACTCCAACAAGCCTCGATTTTGATAGCATATCACCTTCGCAAGTGTGTCTGATGATTGGAGTAAGCCTTTATGAATGGTCATGCAGGTTTATGTCAGTTGTCATGAAAGGTTTATGTAGTCCTGAATGATGCCCTTCAGTAAAGTGTTAAGCATGTAATGGATCTCTGAGTCACATCCATTAAATTCAAAACAAAAGAAAGTTGTATTGGGTGATGGACCATATTTAGAGAATTGAGGAAACTGTGTAGCTTATTTGTTTATTGATAAATCATTTAATTATTCACTTTAAAAGTGTTACTTATAGTCAGAAGAGATATACCTGTGGTGACAATGCCCAAGGCGAGGCCACGCCTCTTTTCAAAGTACTGACAAGTGATGGTCAATGTGGCCGCATAGACGAGGCCGCAGCCAATACCTGCCCAAAGACAAGAAAAACAACAGATTTAAATACCAGACAAACATTCTCAGTCAAAGTGTAAATATATCACACATAAAAAATATCAACGTATTTTTATGTGACATTTAATGACGCATTTAATGGGTGCTGACCAACGTTTCTTCCTGTCTCTGGATCTCTACGCCTTATCTAATTAAGGCAGTATGACTATAAATAAAGACAGATTTTTTAAAATATAAATTTACCACCAGGAGACAGGATTGTTCATTTTCATTAATGACAAAGGCCTAATAAACACAAACTACTTTTCAAAATGTTTGGAATCAGTTGTTATATAAATAATTGCTGTCATTTTATATTCAGGAATAGCATTAACAATTCAATTTAAATATGAACTGGTCACCAAAAATATTTTTTAAATTTTTTTATTCTACAATTTGTAGGTGTTTGGGGAAATTATTAAATGTTGACACATTATTGTTGAAAAGAGAAGTCCTGCAGAATGAACAGAACTGTCTGGGCTCCTTTATTAAGTGGATGGGAAATGTTTTCTCCCACATTATTATTTAGTTTCTAATACGGAAACACAGCTGTTATGATTTGTAAAATAATACTTTACTGATGAACTTTTAAATTTTTAATATAATTTGATCAAACAGGTGGCATATTATTGAATCATCATGGACTCAAATACAGCTCTGACCATCTTCTTTTCCACATTGATAATTTATAACAATTGGAAAACAGTGACTTACACTACACTGGATTTATTTTTTTTAAATATGTATATAGTATAAGTGTGAATAATATATATATAATATATACAATTGTAAATACCGCATCTCCTACAGAGTACACACTTAAATTCGCCATGTTGCTACTCATTTTAAAGCAGTTTCTACTGAATTACCCAGTTTCACATATAAAAATAAAACAGAAGGCCTCACTTTCAAGCTGTCACTATTAAGTTTTTATAGTAACAGGTGTTGTCTGGTGGCACTCTCTCTCTCTCTCTCTCTCTCTCTCTCTCTCTCTCACACACACACACACACACACACACACACACACACACACACACACACACACGCACACACATGTTTATTTCTAAGTCACTTGTGAATAAGAACCCTCAGGTTCCTCTGCTGCCCCAAATCAGTCCAAGTGACTGGGAGGCACTTAACACTGAACACTGGATGATGGGTATTGTAGTAATAAATGTCAAGATTTTTGACTTATTGAATTGATATCTGTTTTTGTAGCTCTGCCCTGTAGCTGTTCCTTTGCTTGGAGGCCCATGGCTGGGATTTGCTGATGTCAATGGAAAGGACTTGATGGTGTGATGTCTAAATTAGTCTCTGATGATTCTCTCTCTCTCTCTCTCTCTCTCTCTCTCTCTCTCTCATGCTCTCTCTCTCTCCATCCCTCCCATATCTTTAGAATCTCTTAAGGGCCATAAACTGCACACTGAGCTTGCAGAACAGGCAGTGAATTAGTGATCATTTGTAGGCTGCACAAATGTGTTTGGAGCAGAGTAAACACTAATACATGCAGAGCAGGACAGCTGGTTACGGCATTGTATAAGGTTGAATTTAGAAGCCTTGCATTCAGCATGTATCACTATTACCACTACTGCCACTAATAGAAACTAAAAGTAAAAAGCTAAAAGATAAAGGGAACTACTGAAACGATTTCAGAGCTGGTACAATGTGATAACCCATTTATAGCACAGGCTTGGCAACAGTATTTTAAACCTATACATTTGTAAAATTGTGTCTTTGTTAAGCCAGATAAGAGACACAAAAACATTTATGTGTTTCTCAGTATTGGCAATTCAAAAAATGTCATAAACTTTACAAATACGTTTTGAAATTTCTTGATGCAGTTTTTGGCTTGATTATACCAGTATGTTTTCTTTGTGCTTTGTCTCAGTAAAATGTAGGACCACAAGTTAACAAGTTATGTACAAGTTTATGTAATTTATGTAAAGTCACGCTGCTGGACCTGTTAACATCACATTTTCCATTGACCTTTTTTTCTTTGTTACCAATAGGCACCAATAATTCTGGAGGGCATTTTAGCTGTATGCCATCTGCATAGTAATTAAACGTTTTATTTTTGTTTTAATTAAAACAACTAGGGAGGCATATGTTAGTTAAATAATAAAGGGCCCAGATTCAAGCCTTGGGGGACTCACGCCACATGGAAACATGTGTACAACCTAATATTGACGCTTACTTCAGGATTTGAACTACTCTAAGACTGGGCCAAAGAAGCTGGAAGAAATGAGCTTATTTACCTTATTTTTCTTTGTTATTTCTTCATTTCTTTAAAAAAAAAAAAGAAAGTGAGCAAGTTAGTTAGTTGCAGGAAGACCAGAAATCAGCAGTCACAAAACACATCTAAAAAAGAAACAGAGATATGCATTTAAAATTTGCACACAAGCAGATAAAACTGTTTGGGAACTCTGCACTCTGATCAGATGGAACAGAAATAGAACTATTTGGCCATAAATCAGTTCTTCGTGTTTGGACAAAGAGGATTGTGTGTATGATTCCAACACCACCATTCCAGCGGTGAAACGTGGAGGTGGGAGCATCATGATATGAGGCTCATTCTCTGCAAACAGACCTAGGGCTTCCATCAAAGAAAACATTGAATGATTTGATGTCCTGGGAGATATTAGAGAATAATTTAATCTCATCGGCCATGAGACTTGAGAGAACATTGCACATTTATTTTGGCTTTTGAAATTGCAAGGCCATCAGAGAGAGCCTCATAACCTTGGGGAACTGAAGATAGTTTGTCAAGAGCAGTAGCCAGAGCTGGACAACATTGCTGAAAAAAGTTAATTATCTCTTGCCACAGAAGTCCTGAAGCTACTGACTGCCAACATAAGGTTTGCAACAAAGTATTAATGTTATTGCTCTATCCTGAACAGTCAATAGATGTGTAAATTTGAAGTGGGCACTTAAAATATCTCAACAAACAAGTTTCTGAATACTTGTTCCCCCTTTATTCTATATCTGTAGTTGTTAAGCAACATGCTATCAGTATTTCTGCAGCTGAAATCTGGGGGGAAAAATTCATGTGATCAGTGGTATTCAGAACATCATCAGATAATGAGATGAGAAAATTGAGAAATGAGAAAAGTGATAAAAGTATGCTATGGGGACAAGCTGTTGCAATGTCTTCTCTTGTGGCAGTAATTTTCTCACAAATGAATTCTGCAAATGTAGTGCATGTAGTAGCTGAAAAAAACTCAAATGAGATGTGAGGGGAGGTTCATTAACCTATGTCTGAAGTAGGGATGGGGGCTATTAATCATTCTCTTTCCAATCCGAATCTGAGGTAAAACCTAGGCTCAGATAATGATCTTTTAAAAGTCTTATTGTATACATTTACAAAAATATGTAACATTTATACAGTGCAAATTGTTAGTTTACTGTGACTATTTTATTCCTGTTATGTCCCATTTCAGGGCTACTATGTGTAACACAGACTGGTGAAAGTGCTCATGCTGACCCTTGTCCACCATTGAAAAAGGTTACAATGGCCATGTAAGCAACAGGACCATGGTGCAATAAGAGAGGGTGACCTGGTCTGATGAATCACATTTTCTTTAGTATCATGTGGACGGCCGTGTGTGTGTTGCTTACTTGGTGAAGAGATGGCACAAATATTTACAAGTCGCTGGAGGCAGTGTGATGCTCTGGGAAATCTTCTGCTGGAAAACCCTTAGTCCTGGCATTCATGTGGATGTTCCTTTGACATGTACCACCTACCTAAACATTGTTGCAGACTGAGTACACCCCTTTGTGACAATGTTATTCCCTAACGTCAGTGGCCTCCTTCAGCAGGATAATGTGCCCTGCCACACTGTTAACGAATGGTTTGAGGAACATGACAAAGAGGTCAAGGTGTTGACTCGGCCTCCAAATTCCCCAGATCTGTGTCTGTTAAATGTGCTCGACGAACTAGTTCAATCCATGGCGGCAAAACTTCACAATTGACAGAACTTAAAGGATCTGCTGCTACCTAAGCAGGTGGTTTTAATGTTAGGAAACGACAAAATAACTCTTTGTTTTGTATAAAGAAAAGGAATAGAATGAAAAAATTCTTTTTTCCAGCAACACTGGATGCATATGTATGGAAAGTGAAGGGAGCACAAGAAACTTTATTTGTGTTCCTTGCTGCATTTGTTCCCCTTTTTCAGCACTGAATACATATTCCGTTTTAGAGGAGAATCTTTTTTTTTTTAAACTGAAAGAAAACATGCTTTACTGATACATTTATGCAAGGCTTGATTGTCACAAGTAGTACTAGTGACTTTTGATGTATCAGGAGCAGTGCAATACTGCTACTTTGTTATCGACGTGCCTAGATAAAGTACAAAGAACCCACCCTTGCGTTCACTCAGTCAGCCTGTGATAAGTGTGGTCTATATCATGCATACTTAATCTGGCCATTACCAAACTCCCTGCTTCAGCTCCTGCATTGTTAATGCTGTTGTATCATTTTGCATCTCCAGATCAAATGTTCCAGCCGTTTTGTCATGCGTTTACCAAATGGTCTCTGAACAAAGGACGCCTATTGTGAGCACGCTGTTCTGATCTGTTTGGGGTTTAATATTAAGGTGACACCCATTTTGAAGCATCAGACAACAGTCAACTTACTGCTAACTTCATATGTCTTTTTTTCTTTGTTTAAACTGTGACATATTGAAGCTGGTACATCAATAAAGCTAAGCTGACTGGCATTGGCAAATGTGTGGATTAATGGCCATCATTTCCATTGAGTGTATTCTTTGTGCTGGTTAGTTCAAGACACATTTACTGATGTTCGCAAAATTCATTAGGCTATTGCAGTTTTTCACAAATGAGATCATTTTGTATTATTAATATGTAATTAGTCAAACTCGTCTGTTAATAGCCAGCATTGGTGTTATTTATTTAATCAACTCAGCACTTGACCTCACCTGGTGATTGATTCCTTTCTTTGGGCCTTTGAATCGACACACACACTGCAGGGACTTAATCAAACAGAAGTAGACCTGTTTGTGCTTGGCTAATGATAAAGGTGTGATCATTATAATGACTGGCTCTCAGGTTATTTTTGCATCTATAAAAAAAGAGGACCATAGTTCACACAGTAAGAAGTGTGAGGTCTTCTGTGACAAATGAGATCATTATCTCTGTATGCTGAGAACGAATTACCTTTTGAATTTCCTAACAACTTAATGAGCAATTTTCTAATTCTGCAGGCATAAAAGAGAACGTTTCCAATGTTCACGCTACAGAGACAAAAGAATACAACTGGAAGTTATTACGCAAGGTAGAATAACTGTTCATGGGCCCAAAGCTAGATCATCTTTGCTGGTCTTTTGTCCTCAGAGCAAATCAAAAAATAAAATAATGCCTCACAGCAATTCTCATTTAGTGGAACTCATATTTATGGACATTTTAACTACTGGTCACTTGTTCGTGTTCTGTTGTTTGTAATGATGTGGGGGGCAGTGATCACAATATGTATAAACATACACTAGCAGTTTTTTCTTTGGCTGGGAGTGATTTTCTGAGACCATCCTATACTAAACCAGTAAAACACATCTTAATGGGTGCCAAAAAATGTCATGGAGTGTGAACACATCTGAATGAGGTAATAATTGGATTTGCAAAGAGCCAACTTCACATTTTAAATTTCTTTTAAATTGTTCAAGGGCCCACATGCTACACTTCTCTTGTCTTTTATTTGTCCTTTGGGTCCACATTTGTGTGGGTTTATGAACCAAGACTCTCTTTACTGTGAGTTTCATACAAAAAAATTTTTTCGCTCAGCTTGATTCCACAGCCATTCCAAAATATTCAGAATCACAAGCAACACATTCGATTATGGCACTAGTTGCTCATGCGTCTTTAAAATATCTTTTTTGCTCTACAGTTTCATCTGTGATGTATTATTTGCATATTTGTAGAAAGAATTGTATTTTTTGTATCCATATTTCTATGTTTTACCTATATAGGGTTCTTTACTCTATATTTGACCTTTTTAATCTGCGTATGTTAAACCTTTTGGAAATTAATGCTTTTATAGATATAATTGATGCCTCACTCATCCAGTCCCCGAACTTTAACTGCAGTTTGGTTTTCCTGTCTTTAATAATATTCATCCCGTAAATCCCCTCGTGTAAGGGGTACCTATGACAGTAACGGCAGTCTAAAAATAGAAGAGTAAACAGTGATACAAGCTGCCGTTTAAACACCATTTTGCCTACAAAATGTATAGTTAAGTGCACTAGTGGAACCATGGCTAAATGACTGGCCACAGACTGTGAGAGCACTGAAAAAAACCTTCCAGCACTACTAATACCATTTTGTTAGTTTATGTGTAACCAATGGTGTATTTCACACTGAAAACGTGAAAACATACTGTAGCAAGTAAACATGTAGCATTGAAATGCCTTTTCTTTCTCCACTTTCCCTCTGCTTTACACACACACACAAAGTGAAAGCGATCATTCTGCCATATAGTGAACACATCATATAGTCTGCCATATAGTCAACAAAACACAGTGTGAACAGCGTGAAACTCTTCCTCTGCGTTTAACCCAGCAGGCAGCCAGGAACACAGCACCCAGGGAGCAGTGTGTGGGCACGGTACCTTGCTCAAGGGAACCTCAGTGGTGCCACTAGCAGTCTTAGGAATCGAACCCTCAACTTCCTGATCACAAGGTGAACGCCTTAACCACTAGGCTCCTAGCTGCCACAAACAAGAGGTCTGATGCTGTAGATAAACGTAATTTATATGAGTGATCCATTCGATTAATAATGTTCGATATGAGCCATGTTTTAATGTATGCTACCATTCTCTGTTATCCTACATTATCCTGCTGAAAAAGGTCTCTGCCATCATGGAATACCGCTGCCATCAAGGGGTGTACTTAGTCTCCAGCATGTAACTTATATTTTAGCATGTAAAGCCAGTCTAAAAATTCAACAAACTCTTACTGTACCTTTAAGGCTGATAGAAACGGCTCATTTTTAACAGTGCCTATTAAAAACTAATTAATGAACCCTTTAGTCTTCAAACTGGGTGTACAAATGCAATACCAAATACAATATCAAACTAATGTCTAAGTTCAAATTGTGCGATTGCGGAGAATATCAGTTAGAGAACCTTAAACAGTAACACATCTGTTCGCCCACAGATTCAATTAGCAGCGGACTGAATGTACCTAAGCAACAACACAGAATAGTTGTACTTAATTGCATTTAATTGTGCTCCTTTAAAATGAGCTGTGTTAACTGAATGTGTTCCAGCTTGTCTTTGCTCACATGCTGGAATTCACATTTAAATCTTCTTGATGAAAGGAGAGGCTAAGAATACATTTAGTATTTAATAACCCAGAGGCTATACTGCTGTCTTTGCAATTGCTTGGCAAAGCAGTAACTCCTCCAGTCATTTTATCCTCTTTTCTGATTTTGCCACATTAGCTTTGTCAGCTTTTATTTACCAAGTCTTCTACTTGGCATACTTGGTACACTGTGTTCCCGTAATGAATCTATGTATGTTTATAGCCTCTCCGAGCATCCTGCTGACATTAAAGAATTTTCTGGCTCTAACTGTGATGACACTGAGGTCTTTTTTGCTCCAAGTATAAATTTGAATGCCGGTCTTGGCTCCAAATCGTATTTTAAACAAGGTCTCTTATTTCCAAAGTGTATTTTTAGTCACATTTAAATATGCATAACCACTAAATGTACTAAATTGCCAAAGTCAAAGAAACATACTGTTGCTTAAAGTAGCAGAAATCTTAGGTCTGCTAAGAATCACGAGCAATTCCGAGGCTTTAGGCTGGAAAGAGAAATCGCTTTGTTTCTCCAGTCAGCCTTGTTGCTGTGCGGCCTTGTCATTTCAGACCCAGCAGGAGCACAAATCAAGAGCAATTCAGAATGAATGGGCTGTGTTTGTTCCAGCTGCCTTTGTTCCTCAATATATATAGAAAGAGACCAGCAACCACTGATATCTCAATGCACCCCATTAGTGATCAGTGCTCTCCCTCTCTCACTCTCTCCCTCCCTCTCTCTCTCTGTTCTCTCCCCCGCCCCTCCCTTTCTCACTCTAACTTACAACTTACGTTGTTTGTATCTTATGTTGTTTACATCTTATGTGTTTCAAACATAAATGGAAAAGACATGGCATGACTGACTTTCCTTATTTACTGTAATGAAAATTACTATGGAAGCAACTATGGAAGTCAGTTCCTGTCAGTAACATAACAAAGGAACTTTTTAATCCTTCCCTGTTTCAGGCAGCAGTATGTGCAAATTTTGACTCGATCATGGTATCATTACTCATTTCTAAAATTTGACTAATCGTTTATCCAGAAATAACAATTTTCATTATTTTGGCATATTTCATGGTGTCATCTAAAGAGCTAAAAATCAAGATGCTAAGTCAATTTTTTTGACATACTGTGGCCATTAACAGAGAAAGAGGGTACAATATGTATATGATATGAACATCAGTGGTACCCAGTCCTGGTCCTGGAGAGTTTAGCTCCAGGCCTCAGCCTGAGTCTGGTAATGAAGGCCTTCAGAGACATCAGCATATTAGAGCCAGATGTGTTGGACCTGAACTTGCCAGGGTGGTAGATTTCCCCCTGGTCCACATGGTAATTTTTATGACCCTTTCATCCATTCATCCTGAAATGCTCATACAATATAAAAGGTTGCTCGGCTTTTAAGGACATACAGCTTTGAGGTTCTGATATAAAAGGAATATTCTCTAGAGAGCGTAAGCCATTTTTGTGAATCCTACAGGATTGAACACTGGAAATCGTCAAATTTCACTGTCATCCTGACTTCTATTCAAAAGGAATATTCTCTCTGTCCGCACTAAGCCACTCTGTTCTCAGAGGGAGAGAGGGAGGTAGGGAGAGAACAGAGAGAGTGAGAGAGTGGGTGGGTGGGTGGATTAATTCATCCTGGTCAGCACTGGACATACTGTACCTCTTACTGTCCCTCTCAGGTCAGCGTGTGACCAGCATATGATGCCAGGAAAGTTAACTCAAACAGTAGCTGCATTCAAGGCTTTTTGATCCGTTTTAATTACTCGGGCATTAAATCTTACGATTTCGTATTTAATATCATGCCGAAATACCCCCCGTATCACGCTGCACTGGACCTTAGCCAAGACCATGAAAGGCCAGATTGTTTTGGTTTTTATCAGGTATTAGCATTTCACACTCGGTTTAGAGATCAGTATGATTGCTATGAATGAGATTTATTCTTGATCACCCATAATGGTTGAGCATACAATGAAAGCTCACCAGGTTCACTCTGAGTCCTGTAAATTGACTCTAAACCATCTTCAGTCATGATTACGGTCAATATTTGTCTAATCTGGAGTATTTGAGGATCTTTTATAAACTGAACTAAGAGCACACAGTCTCACTCCTTCCTGGCCCACACCAGTTGCCTTGTCCTTCCACAAAGTCCTGTGAATAAAATGTTTAGAAACAATGAGGCAAGAAGCAGAAACTGGGATTAAACAGTCTCTGGCCCTTCTGAAAGAGAATGTGAGTTTTTGGTGTGTATTTTGGAGTTTAGTTGAGGTAGTGTGTTCTTGCTACTCAGATGTATCCTCCTCAGACAGTGTTTGTTTTGTCACAAACTGCCTCTTACACACTTTAAAATAAAGGTGCCTAACGCTTCTTTAAAACAATGGTGTAGAAGAACCACTTTGGTGTCCTTAAGAACCTTTCGGTGGTTGGTTCTTTATAGAGCATACTGTTAAAAGCATTGAATCAATGGATGAGAATCAGAAACTATGTGAAATTTAGTTTCTGTCCTGATCTAGATTTTACAAAAAAAATTAAATGCCTGAATTCATATAT
>JBBJLS010124932.1:0-17361 GCA_037577275.1 Bryconaethiops microstoma | reverse complement strand
CTGTGGAGGCTCAGGTCTTTTGGAGTGAAGGGCCCACTCTTGAAGACCTTTTATGACTCTGTAGTGGCCTCAGCCATTTTTTTGTGATGTGGTCTGCTGGGGCAGTGGCATCTCTGCTGGGGATAGAAAGAGACTGAACAGGTTGATCCGGAGGGCCAGTTCTGTTCTAGGATGTCCTCTGGACACAGTGGAGGTGGTGAGTGACAGGAAAATGGTGGCTAAGCTGTCATCTCTGTTGGATAACATCTCCCAGCCCGTGCAGGAGACTCTGACAGTAATGAGCAGCTCCTTCTGTGGCAGGCTGCTGCACCCACAATGTGGGATGGAGAAATTCTGCAGGTCTTTCCTTCCAACTGCTGTCAGACTCTACAACAAAGACCTTGCAGATGACCACACACGCACAAACAAACATACTATTTGGGTGCAATTTTTCTAATGAACCATGTGCATTTGGGTAAAATTACTACTGGGCAAAATGTGCAGTTTAAATGTGCAGTTCTTTGTGTGTGTGTGTGTGTGTGTGTGTGTGTGTGTGTGTGTGTGTGTGTGTGTGTGTGTGTGTGTCCACAGTGTTTAAGTATTTATTTATATATCTATTCTGTATACATACATATGCTCACTGTGTACATACTTATAAGTTTACATATAGATTACATATATATATGAGTATACATTTTTACAATACATGTGCACATATTTTTATTTTTATCCTATTTTTGTATTCCTAGATTGTGTAGTAATAATTCTTGGTGCATTATAACTGTTTTTGTCAATTACTGTATTATTATTTCTGGTGCTACCAAATGTACACGCCAGTGTGTACCTGTATGTATATGCACACTGT
The DNA here is from genome assembly GCA_037577275.1 of Bryconaethiops microstoma. Taxonomy (NCBI): domain Eukaryota; kingdom Metazoa; phylum Chordata; class Actinopteri; order Characiformes; family Alestidae; genus Bryconaethiops; species Bryconaethiops microstoma. The sequence continues at coordinate 16,517 of JBBJLS010124932.1, read as the reverse complement.
TCTTACTCTGTACATACATATATATATATTTAATACATGAGTCCATATTTATATTTTTGTACTATTTGTATTGTATTGTATACTTTTTATACTGTACTGTTGTATAGTTTTTATTCTATTGTTTTTGCTGCTCTTTGTTTCTATACACTTTCTGCCATAGCAATGCAAATTTCCCACTTGTGGGACTAAGAAAAGTTTATCTTATCTTATCTTAACCACTGCAGAAGTAGAGGAGAGCACCACTGAAGTTCCAACATCAACTATGCATCTAATAACCACAAATGAATTTTTCAAAATTTCATTACCATCTACAGCTGAAACATCAACAGAGACTATGGTACCGCAGACAGCAACTGCAGAAGTTGTGAAGAGCACAACCCAGGTTCCATCAACTACACTTAATCACAAATTATTTCCACACAATTCCTGTAACACCTACAACTGAATTTCTGGGCAAAAACAACAATATTGACAACAAACAAGACTATCCACTGCTGAAGTAGTGGCGAGCACCACTGAAGTTTCAACATCGATCTTGCATCTCATATCCACAAATGAATTCCTCACAAGTCCAGTCCTACCTAAAACTGAACCCACAGTGACATTAAAAACAACTGACACTAGGACACAGCCTATAACCACTGCAGAAATACTGGAGACTACCACTGAACTTCCAACATTAACCACGTTTGTAATAACCACAAATGAATTCCCCACAAGTGTTGTACCACCTACTGCTGAACCCACAGCAACAAAAACACCATTAACATCAAAAGCCATCAAGACAACAGTGCAGTGAACAACCACCAGTGAAGTTGTAGATCACCTTCAACTGAATCCCTGACAACAAAAACAATTACAGAAACAGCAACTGAGACTATAGTGCATCAAACAACCACTGGAGAAATAGTGGAGAGCACCACTGAAGTTCCAACATCAGCCACACATTTAATAACCACAAATGAATTCCTCACAACTCTTGCAACCAAATTCTCAGCAACATCTACTGCAGATCAAACTACGGTGCAGTTAACAACCCCTGCAGAAGTAGTGGAAAACAAAACTCAGATTCCAACATCAACTAAACATGATTTAATAACCACAGATTATTTCCAACTGAAGTTGTATCATCAACTACACATTTAATAACTCCAAATAAATTCCCTACAAGTCATGAAACACCTACAACCAAGTTCCCCACAACACCCACATCAACAGCAATCAAGCAGCAAACAACCACTGCAGAAGTAGTGGAGAGCGTCACTGAAGTTCCAACATCAACTTTAGACATGAAAATGGCATATTAATTCCTCTCAAGCTCTGTACCTTCTTCAACCTAATCATTAAGAATAGCATCAACTGAGACTGCAGTACCACAGACAGCCACTGCAGAAGTAATGGAGAGCACAACTCAGGTTCCAACATCAATTACATCTAATCTAATAACCACACATTATTTCCTCATAAGTCCTGTAACACCTACAACTGAATTCCAGGAAACAACAATATCAACAACAAACAAGACTATTGTTGAACAAACATCCACTGCAGAAGCAGTGGTGAGAACCACTGAAGTTCCAACATCAATCATGCATCTAATAACCACAAATTAATTCCTCACAAGTCTTGTCCCACCTACACCCGCAGCAACAATAATACCAGAAACATCAATTGCCATAAAACAATGAAGCAGCAAACAACAATTGTAGTAGTAGTGGAGAGCACAACTCAGAGCCCAACATCAACTACACCTAATCTAATAACCACACATATATTTCTCAAAAGTCCTGTAACGCCTATAACTGAATTCTCGACAACTATGACAATATCAACAACAACTGTGACTATGAAACACCCCACAACTACTGCAGAAATACTGGAGAGTACCATTGACATTCCAGGATGAACCAAGTATGAAATTACTACAAAAGAATTCTCCACAAGTCCTGTACCACCTACAGCTGAACCCATAGCAACACTAACAACAGAAACATCAACAGCTGTTGAGACAATGGTGCAGCAAAAAAACACTGGTGAAGTTTTGGAGAGCACCACTGAAGCTACAATATCAGCTACACAACTAAGAACCACAAATGAATTCCTCAAAATTTCTGCACACACTACAACTGAATCCCTTACAACAACAACAATTACAGACACAAAAGCAATTAAGACTACTGTGCATCAAACAACTACTACAGAAGTAGTGGGGAGCACCAAGTCCTACCACCTACAACAAATTTCCTGTCAACAGCGTCAACAGAAATTGAGACTACTGTGTAGAAAACAATCACTGCAAAGTTACCTGACAGCACCACTGTTATAGTTCCAACATCAACTCATCAAATAACCACATCTGCATTCCTCAAAAGTACCACATTCAGCTGAATCCCCAACAGCACTTGTACCAACTCTGCAAAACACAACCACAGAACAATCATCAGTAGGACCCACTGAAATTCCCCTATTAACTACAGAACAAGTAACAACTCATCCAACAACAACCTCAGCCAATGAGTTTGTGATAAATGTGCAACAGCCCACACAGCCAACAATCACCACCAGTTTTGAACCAACTACCAGTGAAGCCAAAACACTATCAGAAAAAACACTTTTACCAACTCACACAATCACTGCACAACTTTAAGTAAGTACTGCATAATTGTCAGCTTCATCAGTGGAACAAACATCCAGTCTGTCCACAAGAAATAAGCAAGAATTGACTCCTGTTCAAAGAACCACAACCGGTACACCAGACAATTCTGAAGCTTCCCAGCAGGTGTAACTCTCCTTTATCTACGCTTCAGGCTGGTCCGCAATTTCCTCCAAGCATATTTAAATCAGGCTACTTCTGAGTATCAAGCACTTGGAAGCAATGTGAGGTACTGCCTAATATATAAAATCCTTCACATTTCAATATTTTAATTGATCTGATTAGTTTACTTTGAAATGTAACTTATCTTAATTGTTTTTAACTGTTACTAAATTTTTGTATTTACTATTTAGTTAAACAGAGGATTCAAACTAAAATATGTAATTTGTAATCATCAAGTTTTGGTATGTGATCATCAAGTTTTGGTATGTAAAATTAATGACCTTCCAGAAATGATGTGTATATGTGGTATCTTTAATCATGCTTTCATGACATTTAGAAAAAATGTATCAAAAACTAAAAATTACAAAACCATGATGTGATAACATCACAGTTGGCTTTACTTTCAACATCAACAACAACTGAATTTCTCAAAAATTTCTATGAATGTCTCTTCAACAAATGAGCAACATTTGAGTCCACTTCTATCGACAACCAAACTGCAGACCAGTTCTGTAATAATCACAACTAACGTTCAAAACAATTGAAAACTTTGCATATGGCCACGCCTCCCAATGTCTCTCCATTAAATGCGCAACAATTAACTTTAATTCCAAAATTGACAAGTATGATATTCCTCACAAGTGCACCAACTATAATTGCTTCAGCAACAACAATTGAGAAAAAATTGCAGAAACTTTCACTTCTCTCCCAAGTACAAAAGCATCCCTACATCAATATTGCAGAAAACAACCAATTCACAGCCTCTACCAACACACTCACAAACAACAGCCTCAGAGACTACAGTACAGACATTAACCCTAGAATATCTGTGATAAACACCAGTGAAATTCAAACTACTCAACATGAAACAAATCCATACACAACCACAGTAACATCTAAGTAACAGTCATTGTCAGGGACAGGATTAAACATAAATGAAATTGTTATATTTAAATTTTGTAACTGAATACACAGCACAATCCTCTGAGACCACGGTGGCTAAAACAACTGCACAGTCAGCGATGAGCACCACAGTTGTCCCATCAACTACAGGAAAGTTAAGAACAACAACTATGTACCAAGCAACCATCCAAAGAACTGCACCAGAATTCTTTACTTCTGTAGGAAATTCAGTAGAACACGTAAAAAACACAACACAACATTCTGAACTACATTGCAAGAAATTACCACTAGAAATTCAGCAATACGCACAATTGCTCTGACTTCAACTACAGGACAAATACCAACAACATCACAAAAACAGCCTCTACCTCACCTACGCAGCAGTTAACTCTACATCCAACAGTCTCAACAACAACAATAACAGTATCAACTATAAAGGCATTCCCAACAAATGGAGGGCCTTTAACAGCAACCACACAATTTTGCACTCTGATGCAGTCATCAAGTACACGTCAGTCACTGAAAAATCCAGGAGGATATTTAACAACTTCAGCACTAGCATTTACAAAAGAAGTTTCAACCACCCCAAGTCAAGCCCCCTCTACAACACTAAAACAATTTATAACGGCTGCTATTAAAACTACTACAAGTACATTGGCTCCAACTACCCCAACTACAAGGACAACTGTCCCAACTACCACTACATCTACTGATCCCCCAACAGAAAAGGAAGGAGACCTTTATCTGCACTTCAGGATTATCCAAATTTTTATCCAGGCATATACTGCTCCATATTTTCTTTTCACTACTTCCAACAGTGCAGTTCCATGGAACAGACCCAAAGAAGTGGTCACTTTTCTTCTCCCACTTATCTCTATCTACTTCTTTTCACAGAGCAAGGACTACTACCATATTAAATATCCAAATGTTTAAATATATATTTTAGCTAAGTTAGTTACATATACTAAGAAATAGGGGGATATTACTGTAAATTGCAATCCTTTCCATTTAAATACATTACTTTCTCAAATATAAATGATTAATTTATGAAAAGATTAAATGCTGTATAAAGTACAGGTATAATTTGATGTTTTTATTTTCTTAAATGTGTTCATTTAATATCTTATATTTGGGACTGATATATATTTGATGACTTTCTGGATGTTGCAGAAACTGACCAGTTTCAGAGGAATGTTTTCTTTGTTTGTTAAGCCACACAGTGAGCAACGTATGAATCATTAAAAAATAACAAAGCCTTTGAACTTAAGGTCTGAACCTGCAAAGAAATCATAATAAACTGCCACCACACACTGCTCCTCAGGCACTGTGTCGCTGGGTGCCCACGCATGCATGCTCTGTAAGGCTTTTACCTTTAAAGCTTTAGAAGGTATATCTTGTAATTTTAATGTGGTGTTGAGGACCAGTTCTCCAGGCTGGTAGCCTAGTGGTTAGAGTGTTTGCCCTGTGATCAGGAAGTTGTGGGTTCAATTCCCAAGCTTGCTAAGCACCTCTGTGGTACCCTTGAGCAAGGTACCATCCCCACACACTGCTCCCCAGGCGCTGTGTTCCTGGCCACCTGCTGCTTCAATTGGTGAATGGGTTAAATACAGAGGAAGAGTTTTGTGCTGTTTACACTTGGTGTTCACGTATGACAAATGGTCAGTTTACACTTAGGGGGAGGTGTTGTGGAGTCTGATGGGTGTGTGATGAGGGAGGAGTTATATTGTGGACGTTGTTCACAATGCTTTTAAGTGCTTTTTTTGTGTTCAAATCTGGCTGCCCTGATGTCAATGCCTCCCTTGCCTGATCTAAAATGGAAATATTGATCCCATTGAAAATGATATCTGATCAATATGTGGATGTATAAGCTACATTTGAATAGAAAATGCAACAATTCATGTAGCAAGGACAGTCGATTGGCAGTTATGATAATGTGCTTCTGCAAGTCATTGACCCTTCAACCAAACGTGAGAATGGATCTCGATTCATTACCTAATGAATCACATTTTTGATCCCTTCCGGAAATGTATCAATTGCTAGTTGGTCTTGAAGCTGTAAATCAGAAGTTATCAAATCCGGACCTCAAATCCAGTTTCTGCTGCTGGCATTGGTTATATCACACTAGATGCCCAATCAATTGCATCAAAAGCTCAGTTAACTACCAGTGATTACAAAATCCAGGAAGAGAAACTGGATTTATGGGCTGGAATGAATGAACTCTAAATCAGCACCAGTCTATGGAAGCGGACCACATGCTCAACTTCTGCAAAGTTGAGTCCATTGAGTTGCTGTAGCTCTGTTAGAGTGTCTCATTGGCCGAAACACAGAGTAAAGTGAACTTTCAGTAAAGCATAACTATCTCAAATATGTTTTGTAGAGTGCAAATGTACTTAATTGCAGCATCACGTAGACACAAATTTTCTATTATAGTTTGTCCACTTGCTGGATGCTTTAGTTTATGGGCAAGAACAGTTTCAGCCTTCGATGCCATTGACGAGTTACTTGAGTTTATAGCTTTCAGTAAAATAATGTTACTCTGTGGAATCTTCCATAGGGCTGACTGGGGACATTTATGTAAAATGCCTGTCTTTCAGAATGTTAGCCTTGTGAGAATACAATATTAGTTTCTGTTGCATTTTCTGTTTTAAGGAGGACAGCAAAATATGCAGTCTAGGGTTGCTCAAGGCCTGGATTTTTTAGAGGAGTTAATACAGTGTCATTCCTTGATCTAATGTGTATAAAATAGTGACCTGGTTGAATTGTTAGTCTACAATTGTGTAGGCTAAAAATAAATTCTATATGTTTCTCTCATGGCACTTTTAAAATAAATTAAACATAAATTCTCAACTTTGCTGCAAAATTATGCAGACCCATTAACAACTGCTCGGAATCAGTGAACTGGCATGAAAAAAGTCAGAACTGACAACTCCTTAAAGTAGGATGTGTGCATCAGTATGGATGGGAGGAAACGTGCACACCTGGAATTTATTCAAAAGTGAACGCTTTCTTTTTGAGTCATGGACGTCAAATGAAGGTATGAAACCATCAAACTTATCTGACTCAGACCAAGGATTGAACATTCATACCAAATCTATGATCTCGAACACACCCCAGGCATTATGTTTGCCTAAAAGTGCAATTAGTTAAGTTTCTGGCCAACTTGAACATATTAATGAAATTGAAAATGTACGTTATCTAGCATTGTGTCTGAAACTGATTTGACCATATACTCCTTTTAATACGTACATTTTTCTAAGAACATAACCACAATTAGATTTTATTTTGCATTCTTTATATCTTTCCATCCTGTTAAATTACACTTACCTTTGTATTTCACTGGTCCAATAAAAGTGGAGTAGGTTTAAGACAAAACACCTGCAAATCTGTCAGTTATGTGTTCATATGAAATGTTATCCATACATGTGCAAATACATCTGTAATATTACCTGTTTGCTTTCCTTTTGATGTTGTAAAGGCAGGGTACCAAAAGCTATGGTTTCAGTGGGTTTGACCTGTATGAATGAAAGATTAAATTTCAGTATTTGAAATGACTATATTGAATAGCACAGCATATCAAGCATTTTCATGGACTAATACATACACCGTTCACACTGTTGTTAGAAATCTGTTATATATCCAGAGAGTGCATCATTGCATCACTATTTACAATATGGGAGAGGTTGTACCTCATGGAAAGTATTCAGTTATGGGCTATTATTACTGACAGGTGTGTTCCAGTCTCAGTGTGTCATCCCAACGTCACATGCAGACTGTCTTTTCTGTATAAAAGACTGACTTGGCTGTCACAGGTGCAGGGCTGCTTTAACTTTGTGGACTTTTCTACAGGCTTTCTTAAACCACCAGTATTAACATCTTCGGTAAGGAAATTAATTAATGTTGAGTAATATAAAATGAAGGGTGTAATTTTAATGAAAGCAGTATGATAATAATTTTTTGAATCTTCACTTGTTCTAAAAAAATTGGTTGTAAATGCAGTTAGGAGATATAGTTTTGTATATACTTCTTAAATAGTATCTCTCCTTAATTTATTTTTTTTATTTATTTTTTAAAAATCACTGACATGAAAATAAATATTACGCGCAAGATGAAAGACTTGATTTTTTAATAACAATCTAAATGTTTTTTAGAAGAAATATCATTAAGAACAGTAACTTCATGGAATAACTTCATAAGAGAAGTATGTTTAAAACCCCTTCTTTTTATGGCCGCTTTAATCATGCTTTTAAATGTCTTATTTGCTTTCAGAATTACGAAGCAAAACCAGAATCAAAAAGAAGAATATCCAAATATGCGTGGCAAAATGCTGAGTCTTCTTTTCTTTCTGATTGGTGAGTTTTCCCCCCACTGCATACTTAAAATTAGAAAAACAAACTCAAAGGGTAGTGGCAGTAACACTTTACATCTTACCTACAACAATTGCAGCTTCAGCTAACTTTGCTGGTGCCCAAATCACAACAGGCACCACTGTTTCTGGATCTGTAACATCCACATCCGAAGCTACAACCTCATCTGGAGCCACAACTACAGCTGGTTCTACAACCTCATCTGGAACCACAAGCACAGTTGATATTTCAACCTCATCTGGGGCCACAACTACAGCTGGTTCTACAACCTCATATGGGGCCACAATTACTACTGGTTCTACAACCTCATCTGGGGCCACAACAACGGCTAGTGCTTCAACCTCATCTGGGGCCACAACCACAGCTGGTTTTACAATTTCATCTGGTGCTACAACTACAGCTGATTCTACAACATCATCTGGGGTCACAACCACAGCTAGCATTTCAAACTCATCTGGGTCCACAACTGCAGCTGGTGCTTCAGCTTCATCTGGGTCCACAACAGCAGCTGTGGCTTCGACCTCATCTGGGTCCACAACCTCAGCTGGGGCTTCGACCTCATCTGGGTCCACAACCTCAGCTGCTTCTACAAGCACAACTAGGTCCATGTCTACAACACGTACTTCTACAACTGCATCATCAGCTACAAGCATAATCGGCTGCAAGACATCACTGTTTGCTGTATGTCTCACCATTGTCTTACAAATGCGGAGCTCTTATTAATCAGTGGACTCAAAAAGTATGTTCATACATGCACATACAATTATACATGGTTACAGCTTTTTATCTCCAGTTTTAATAATTTAAAGAACATAGGACATTCCGAAAAAAAACTGCTTGGATATATAGTTTCATTTATACATTTAAATTAACATTTATATACATGATACAGTTGAAAAAACAGCTGAAATCATCAAAGAACACAGAATACAGGGTAGTATAAAGGAGATTCTAAATAAAATGTATTTTGTTTAATTGTTTTAATTTGCTGATATGTACATTTTTATATGAGTAACTTCTTTATGACACTGAAATATATAGAAATTTTGTGCACAGATATGTACAGTTTTAAACACGAATAAAAATCATAAAAACACTGCCAGAGTGACTGACGCCCTGGTATGCATGATGGGTCAGGCCTTTTGTCGTTGAACTTGTCACTCCCAGAACGGTCATAAGAGGCAGTGAATCTTTCATATCTATTGCATAAGACAACCCATTCATGAGCCATGAGGGCAAAAGTGGGTGTGTTATAACTGGGATGTGTAGACTCTCGTGTACACGGAACAGCCATAACATTAACACCTTCTGCCCAATGTTGTGGCAGTGGCCCTTACGCCTTCGGCAAACTCCGCTCAGACAACAGCCTCTGCAGTGACCACCAGTTGTACTGTAAATACTGCTTCACACTGCTGGGGCTTCTGCCAGTAATGCTACTGCTTTTACCTTCAACTTAAACTCCAGCAACTTCTAATCTACTCAGTTTTTCATTTTTGTCTTTAAAATCTTAAAACTCAGAGCCCCTCTTTAAGATTTACCCAGTGTTTAATTTGAACATATAACCCTCTCAGCAAATAAAATCCACAAACATAACTCACAACAAAGTTTCCATATAAAATTATTTCATTTTTCAGTGGAAAATAATTCAAACTCACCGATGTTAACTTAAATATGACACCACTGAAATGCTATACACATATATATGTTTTTACTACTTTCATAACATTATCATTGTTATTTCACCTGGAAAGATATGAACATTTTCCTTTTTTCTTCACTTGGAGAAAATCAAACTAATCTAAAAAATAAAGCTTAAAGACAAAAATGTGCAGTCAAAACCGAACTAAAATGTCTGACACATATTAATCTAAATATATGTATTAAAAAATGTCCTAAAATATTGATTACACATGTCAACAGAATGAGTTTTGTCATGTTTTGGTGACAGTGACTGGACGAGCCTGTTTTTGAACTGGTCACTCCCAAAACATTGTACATAAGTCAGAGGCAGTGCGCAACACAACACACTGATGAGCCATGAGAACTAGACTGGATCTGTTCTAATTGGAGGTGGCTGCCCTTCGGGCTGAAGATCATGACTCAAAGGCTGCAACACAAGAGGTAACTGTCCCGGTCCCTCAGAGTTTTGTTACCAAGACATCAGGTGAATAATTGTGTTATATATGGAATGGTGGTGGTGGCCTAGTGGTAGGATACTTGCCTCTGGACCAAGAGGCAAGTATCCTACCTGTAGTTAGGAAGTCGCTTTGGAGAATGGAAGTCGCTTTGGATTAAAAAATGCCGTAAATGTTCCCTTAAGGCAGGTAGAAGAAAGTGGCCCAAAGGTAACTTCACTTAAAAAAAGGGAAGCCAGCTGCTAGAAGAACGTGCAAACACAGGGTTATAAGGGAAAGCTATTCCAGGGGTAGTTTCCATATAAGGTTAATAGACAGTGAGTCTGTGTACATGATCCATGAAGATCACATGCACATAAGGCATTACCAGCTCTGTCACAGGCAAGGTCTTTAGTCATTGCACCATCAACTGTAGCTCAAGAAAATCCATCAAAGTCAAATGCAATGATTACAGAACCAGCCTACTTATGACTAGGTGCCTTGCCACTATATCAATGACAAATTAGTGGTGTGGTTAGCACTATTCATCTTTTAATTCAACTGAATATGAATTCTATTACATTAGTTCTATTACATTCTATTACAATGAAAGTGAAAGTGATCATTCTGTCATACGTGAACACACCACAGCACACAGTGAGAACAGCATGAAATTCTTCCTCTGCATTTAACCCATTCACCAAGTGAAGCAGGGGGCAGCCAGGAAAAACCACGTCAAGATGTTGCTGGATTATTTTGTGTACCTGATGTAGAAGCAGTCTCTGATATTCCTGTCAGACTAGTCATGGGAGAAGCTTTGTTTGGTAGAGAAGTTACAGCAGATGTGGGATTTGCAGTTTGAGTTGCAGTTGTAGCAGAATTAGTACTGCCTACTTGAGCGGTTGTTGTCTGAACAGCAACATGTTGCCTGAGACAACGGAAGTTGCAGAAGGAGCTGTTGTCGTGTGAGCTGGAGTACTGGTAGATGCTACCGCTGCTGTTGTCAAGGTCAGAACTGCAGGAGAGTCAAAGGTAGCAGCAGCTGATGTACTGCCTGTGGATGATGCCTGGGCAGAGGTTGGTGCATTGGAAGCAACAGAATTTCCTGCCATACTGCCTGTGGCTGTTGATTCAGTGGTAGTGGAGAAAGCAGTAATACTTGTGAAATTTGATGTTCCAGCTGTAGTATTAACTTGTGCTACAGATGTAGAAGGTGCATTGATGGCGATTGAAGATTCTGCAGATGATGAAGTGGGAGCTGTGGTTGTTGGAGAATTTGTTGTTGTGGCATCAGATGTGCTCAGTGTGGTAGGCATTGCTGAAGTTTGGGGACCACTTGTGGTAGAATCCACTGCAGTGACAGATGTGGACAGCTGTACTTTCACCAGCTGTTGTTATGAGAGGAGTACTGGTAGATGCTGCATCTGCTGTTGTCAAGGTTGTAACTGCTGTAGAGTCAGAGGTAGCAGCAGCAGATGCACTGCCTGTGGATGATGCCTGAGCAGAAGTTGGTGCATTGGTAGCAACAGAATTTCCTGCTGTACTGCCTGTTGATTCAGTGGTAGTGGAAGTATAAGAAAGACCTGTGGCATCAGATGTCCCAGCTGCAGTATTAGTTTGAGCTACAAATGTCAAAGGTGCAGTGGAAGTGGCTGAAGATGTTGTAGAAGATGCTGTTGTGCTCAGTGTGGCAGGCACTTTTGAAGCCTGAGGACCACTTGTGGTATAATCCGTTGCAGTGGTAGACATGGCAGCTATAGCTGTACTTTCAACAACTGTTGTGGCAGTTGCAGTAGCTCCAGCTGCTGTACTGTTGATTTCAGAAGTAGTTTGTACAGCAGTCAGTGTGGTCACAGAGGAGGATGTAATTGAATCAGTCGTTTGTGGTGAAGGGGTGGAAGATGCAGTAGTTGTATGTAGAGCTGTTGTAACTAGAGTAGTTGGTGCAGATCGGGAAGCTGTTGAATTCTGTTAGGTTACATTATTGGATTAAACCATGTTTTAATTAACTGTTGCATTTCATCTCCATATTTTTGCATTTACTTATCAGTCAGCAGAAAAAGCAGGATCATTACTGCAATGAGTCTTTCTTTTATGGTCCTGCAAAAAGAAAATGAGCACAGCTCAATAACAATCCAGCGCCCTCGTCTAAATCAAAGCCCTACAGAGTGCCTCTGCTCTGCACCTTGTAATATTTTCCTGCCTTTATCAAACCACTTCAACTCAGGAAGGACTTGTGAAATTCATATAGGATGAAACACTAATTTAAAAGAAGGGATGTAGCTTTTACCCACATAATTAAATACTCATCGCACTAAAAGCAATTATTAATATTTAGAACATTTAAGATCAGTAAAAATTGAGACTGATAATTGATCATTTTGAGGTCAGTAAAAAATGACATCAAGAATTTTTTTTTTCAGTAAAAAAAAAAATTGTAGCCTATGAATCAATGCTTTTATGCAATATTGTAAAAATATACTACACATTTCCCACTAAAAGTATAATAATAATGAGTTGATTCCTTATCGTTTTTGTTTGCAAAGCTGTTCAGCTTAGGGTTGAAACAGGTCGAAAAGCCGTGAGACGAGGAAAGTCATACAACACCCAGGATGCTGTGATGTTTTTCGTGACCTTTAGATAACGCTGTTGATGATGCGTGGTGCAACTGTGCAAAACAGTGCCTGATTTTTACTTCTGTTGTATGAATGGTGCAACTGTGCAAAACAGCGCCTGATTTTTACTTCTGTTGTATGAACTTCTGTTGTGTGAATGTATGCAATATTGTGAAAATATACTACACATTTCCAACTAAAAGTGTAATACTAATGAGTTGATTCCTTATCGTTTTTGTTTGCAAAGCAGTTGAAACATGTGAGGAACTGTTTTTGTCACATAATTGTATTGCACTTTGTCAGGCCTCTACCCTAAGACCTGTCCAACTTGGATGTCCCACATGAAGGCTAAGCTTCTGCTGGTGTAGCTCTTAGGGGTCACTGAGCCACGCAAACCCCCTGACCACGATAAGGTGGCAATCCCTCAGGGCGAAAACTGAAAAATAAAACAACAAAAAATAAAATGAAATATTCATCAGATCATAACAACTACCTTAATTGGATGGCCTATATCAAATATATTTGAACCCAACAATACCACTTCTCAATATTGCCAATATTAACAAAACTAAAAAGGGTAGGCCATGTTATAAAAAAACAAAAGTCTTGAAAAATAAAACTGAAAAATAGAATATAAAATAAAGAATAAAATAAAATATCCATCCAGATCTTTACAACCAAGAACATAAAATGTATCTTAATTGGATGGCCCTATTCTCAAATAAATTTGCAAAATAAAGTAAGAATAAAATAAGACCTCTCAATATAGCCAATATTTACAAAACTAAAAAGGATTGGCAAAGTAATTTAAAAAAATTAAAAATTCACCATAGCTCTGTTTGAAAAGTGTACTCGTTTACTATGTAGGGCACTATGTAGTGAATCAGCCATTTTGTAATGTTGTCCGAAATTCCAACCGTTAATTTCACCCACTAGTTAGGGCAACATGCCAAAATCTAGTGTCCAGACACAGTACACTACATGAATACACATATACCATCATGCACTGCGGGTTTATTTTACTGTGCCCTATATAGAGAACGAGTGCACTTTTCAGACACACTCTACACTACTGCCGCACTTGCACTTACACACACTCACTCTCTCACACTCTCACACTCTCTCTCCGGAGGACAGTAGTGCCCCCCGGATGGATCTATCTGGCACCATACCGACCAGACCCCGCCTCATGTGCGGGCTGTGTCTGAACTATAGAGACAAGACGTGTGTTTATGCGACATTGATAAATTGCCAAGATCCAGCGCACTATTTAAGCAACAGTTAGTAAAACATCACCTCCCCTTGTTCACTAGTTAGCCCCCTATATAGCAAACACTATGTAGTGAATGAGTGAACGGGTGAACAAGGGCACTTTTCGGACACAGCTCTAGTGTCCAGACACTGTACACTACATGTAAAGAGCTCTAAACTTTGTATCATGCCGGTCTCCTGAATATTGCCCACACCAAATCTCTCTCTCTCTCTCTCTCTCGGCACCGGCGCGGGGGGTGTTGCGTCTCGGGCTGACTGGGTGTTGGCAGGGCGGTGCTATGTGCATCTCGGACTGATGGTGGGGGGTGATAATTGCATCTCGGGCTGACCAGGGACGGGGGGTGATGTAAGCAAATCTCAGGCTGACGGGGGGGTTTAAGCACATCTCTGCCACATCTTGGGCCGACGGCCGTGCACCAGATGGCCATTCTGGACCAGAACACACAGATTACAGATTGCCAGTCCGCCCCTGCCTCCCATCCCCGGACCGACAGCGAGACGGCCCTGTCTCTGTTTCTCTCTCCAACTCTCTCTCCCTAGATACGCTATGAGGTGTATGATCAATCCTGACGCTGATTATGAGGAGGGCAAATGCCCAGCCAACACACCCATTTGGATGCACTTGGGCTAACATGTGGGGCCCATCTGGGAAACCCAACTGGGGCCCAGTCAATTTTGTCCACAGTTTCCATGGTGGCCCCACATGGGTTAGCCCACATGGGCTAATGATGGGCCCTTGATGGGCTCCATATAAGGCCCGCATGGGTAACCCATGTTATTCTCATATGGTCCATAGGTTTATGAAAGACCCACAGATTATATGTTAATCTCATATGGGGCCCACCTGTGACTGCCAACATGAGTTTTGTGTTTTGTAGTGCTCATTTGGGTTACAGCAAGAAAACTATTTGTCTGGGTCTTTTCATAGAACCCCCCTAAATACCTACTGTATTTATTAAATTTAAACTATTATTTTAATGAAGACAGATCAGTAGTATAATTGATGTTTCAATCAATATTTAATATAAACATACAAATGTGAAAATAACTGCAAATGTTGTTAACCATCATGTTACCAGAACACATTTTACTACTTCTCATTTAGGGGGAAGATGGACAGGAACAAGAACTTAACATGTTTAAAATCCAAATGTAAAATCCTCCTCACTCGCCACTGCCAATTGCCCTAAAAAGAAATCAATCAAAGAAAAATGTACCACTTTTTCACTTCATTCTGTTAATTCACAAATGGCTGGTTAACATTATACCTCACATCAACATGGTATAGATCTCTGGCCTCAAACAAATCTTTCCATGTCATTTTGGGTGCCCCACTGAAAAACCTGAGTAATATATCGCATGCAGTCTGTGCAGCAGTCAAAAACTCTTCTTATAACTTACTTGATGTCCTCCATTTCATTCTCTATGGTGATTATAACAGCATTAATGTAATATGTTTTGAGCAGTGGTGGACATTTTGACAACTTAAAATTGTTCATACAAAGCCTGCAGAGTTCACATTGCAGAGGTCTCAGCAGCATGCAAGAGAACGACTGAGCAGTTGTCATTTCAGTGGACTTCATAGATTACATTCATTTGGCAAATGCTTTTATCCAAAGCGATTAGCGATACAAGGAAACACTCAAGTTTCAGGACAGTCTGACAACCAGAACAGTAGCCAACGCAGGTCAATCACAAGTGGGATGACAAGCTTTTGGGTTGGTTGAAGACCAGTCGAGCTGCTGCATTCTAAACCAGCTGTAAGGTTCTTATCATGCAAGCTGGAAGACTCATTAGGAGGGCACAGCAGTAATCAAGGCGAGAGATAAAGATGGCTTGTATCAAGAGTTGAGTGGCTGAGTCAGGCATGGCCAAATTTCCTGTTGTTGTATAGATGCTTAGATCTGACTGACATTACAATATCTAGTTATTTTATCTTGCAGATGAACATTTTGCAACTTGCAGCAAAATAAATGGAACGTCTTGTACCTTGATGTACCTTTCAATGCAACTTTATACAATTCCCTGTGTAATTCCATTTATTTTTTTAAACCACATTTTAAATATTTATGAACCCTTTAGTAGATTCTCTTTTTGCCATTAAAATATAATGGCGGGGACCACAGCGCATCCTGGAAACTACAGGGGCAAAGCGAGGACCAACCCTGGACAGGCCCCAACACACTGCAGGGCACACACGCGCGCAATCACACTCACACCTTACAGGGCCAATTCAGAGTTCACCAATTAACCTATAGTGCATGCTTTTGGACTTTGGGAGGAGACAGGAGCACTCAGGAAAAACTCATACAAACACGGGGAAAGCATGCAAATTACACACAGAAAGGGCCTACGGCCAACCCAGGGATCGAACCCAGGACCTTCTTGGTGTGAGTGCTAACCACTGCTCAGACCAGCATTTAATTAGAATTTT
>JBBJLS010124869.1:0-17367 GCA_037577275.1 Bryconaethiops microstoma | reverse complement strand
TGAGAAAGAGACAGACAGACAGAGAGAGAGAGAGAGAGAGAGCGACAGACACAGAGCGAGAGAGAGAGAAAGAGACAGACAGACAGAGAGAGAGAGAGAGAGAGAGAGACAGACAGACAGAACGAGAGAGAGGCCTGTTTGCCCTGGTCCAGGCTGGTCTGGTCTTGGCTTGTGTTTCTTGGCCGCTGCTTTAGAGGGAGGTTCTATGCAAATTCAGTCACTCTGGCAGCCCCTGCTGGGGCGACTCTAGCAGACACACACACTCACTCACACACTCACACACACGCTCCTGTCCGAGAGAGAGGGAGGCATCACACCGCTGCTCTGTATGTACCTGCTCTTTCCTCTCCTTTTTCTCTCCGCTGTCCCTGTCACTCCTCAGCTGACCTGTAGATCCTTCCCTGCGGCTTTTAAAGCTGAACTCTGCTCTGATTTAAAGCATTAGAAACATTGTGGGGTTTTGTTGAGACTGTAAAAGCACTTTAAGTGTTCTTTATATAAGTTCATATTAATAAGTGCTTGTATATAAGTGCTATTTAACTATATAAGCTATTAAAGTACTAATTTGTTCTCTCCCTCTCTCTTCTCCCTTTCCACCTTCTTTTCTTTCTTTCTCTTTCTCTCTCCTCCTCTCATTCTTTCTCTCTTGTTCCTTCTCTTTAATTCTCTCTCTTTTCACTCTTCCACTCTGTCTCTTCTCTCTCTCTCCACCTCCTTTTCATTTCTTTCTTTCTTTCTTTCTTTCTTGATTTCTTTCTTTCTCTTCATCTACTTCTCTTTCTCCTCTTTCCATCTCTCTAATTATCTGTCTATCTTTAATTCTCCTCTTTTTTCACTCTTTATCTCTCTCTTCCCCACCCTCCCTCATGCTATGTAGCTCTCTTTCTCTCTCTCTTATTGTTTAACTCTTCCTCTTCTTCTCTCTTTCTCTCTCTCTCTCTCTCTCTCTCTCTCTCTCTCTCTCTTTCCCTCTCTCCCTCACACATTCCCTCACTCCTGTTCTATCAGAGGTTGTCGGATGTTGGCAGGATGGTGTCGGTGCAGCAGATGTTTGGAATGGACTTGTTCTCCTCCAGAAAGTGAGGGAATACACAGGAATTAACAAGAAAACAAACAGAAAAAACAAACAAAACAACAAAAATAAGACAAAACAACCTCCTTCCACATTTTCTGCCATCACTGTCTTCTCCGGCTCTATGCTTTTGATCTGCCCTGGACTGGCCAGTTGAAAGATGAAGCTCACACACTGCTCAATGGCTCTGTTGCCCCTTCTGTTGGGACTCTCTCTGACTTTAGTGGAGACCAAAGGAACGTTCTACGGTCTCCCGTACAGATACAATGTGTTCAAGGGTGGAGTGACCCCACACTACAACCATGGCAAGCCTATGACTCGCCACAAGTAAGTGACCAAACTTAACATGTGTGTGTGTGTGTGTGTGTGTGTGTGTGTGTGTGTGTGTGTGTGTTTTGTGGTCTGTACTTGCTCCTTTGTTGGGTATGAATGTTCCTATGATGAAAAAACATTAACAATTTTATCCACAGAGGATAAAAGATCACACAAAATCTGCCTCTTTTTTTGAGTAGGAGGCCTTCTTTTAGGAGAGGTTAAAAATCAACCATATAACCATACAGTACAGAAGTCCCTGGAAAGACAGGAATACTCACATTTGTTATCCAGAAGAGATAACATAAAAGCTTTTTTCACTCCAAATCTGCATATTTTATTAGAACAGGAGGACTTATTTTGGCAGGGGTTAGAAATCATCCATATATCCACACTGAAGGGTATAGAAGTCCCCAGGAAAAGAGGAATTCTTACTTTTGTTTATCTATAGTCAATGTCCTTTTATCCAGAATTGTGTAATGTCTTAGCATCTTGCATTAATGTGATTATTGTGATTATCTTCAGATACTCAAGAAAGCACTTTTTAGAAGATCTACCTCAAGTATTTGCACTGCAAAGGACAATAGATATTTAGGAATATCCCTTAAATAACCACTATCCTGCCTACTTTACATTGGACACATTGTCTGCATTTAGCTCTCAGTGACAGAATTGCATTTTTTACCTGAAAGCAGTGCAATGCCAGTGTCCCTACTAAGCTAGAGAAGTCTGTTTGTTTTGTCTGCCATCATTTTCTGTCCTCATTTCTCCGTCTGGTCCTCAAAAAAAGGTTCCCATAATAAGCAGGAGTTGTCTGGGCAATTAGTTGGCAATGTGTTAACCCGTGGTGGGCTTTGTTCATGTGCAGGGGCCTCCAGAAATGTCATTTGGGTTCAGCGAGTTTGTTGTGGCTGAAAAAAAGAACTGCATTGGATGTACAGTACTGTGCAAAAGTCTTAGGCACCTAAATGAAGCCATTTATATGAGCAATGGGTTTCTTTCTGCCAGCAAGAACAAAAGTGAACATTAGAATAAACAAACATATAAAAAACTAACAAAATGTATATATTTTTTTCTAAAAAGTAGTTGATATTTTGTGAGCTGCACAGTACTGTATATCTACGGAATAAAACAAATTATTTGCTTATTTTCAAAAGTAGGTAAACAGTGATAATTGTGTCACCCTGATTGAAGTGAGAAAAACATAAAAGTGTATGCAAGTTAAATAGACTTAAACACACCAAAAGAGCTTACAGAAACCCAAACAGCATTCTAGGACTGTCTTTACATTATGCACCAAAAGGAGTTGCTGCACCTCTGACTGAGCTCTGTTTCTGGCTGGCTGTCCTGTGCTGTGCCCCAGACTGAAACACTCTTTATAACTTCAGCATGAACTTCAGCCTGTTTTCTGAGTACGCAGATGCATTGAGATGTCTCAGTTTTAATGATAAAAATAATGCATTACAAACATAATGCATTCATAATGGGCTTTCTGTAGCTTAATTTCCCATACATGGATTAAACAGCGTGTTTTGAAACTTTGTTTTACAGTAAACCCTTCCAGAAAGGGGTCTGGGGTCTTATGTAAAGTTAAGAACATTTTCTCCTCTCCCAGTAAAGCTTTCACATAATAGATAGAAGGTTGGATTATATGTTTTACATATATAGGATTGACATAAGCATTGAAACCTCTTCATTTCAGTCTATGCAATCTATTCAGTCCTTTCAGTCCTGATGTTGTTCTCTTCTCTTCTCTTCTCCTTTCTTCTCCTCTGTCCTCTCCACATTTGTGCTCTATACTCTTTTGCATGGTTTGCTCTCAGAGCTGTATTTTTCCCGACAGCTCTCCAGCTCACCAGCTGGTTGGGTGTTAACCCACAGCCCTCAGCCTGAAACCTTGCAATATACCGCCTGTCCTAAGGGCACACATTCCTCACCCGTACATCACTTTCTAATCACTCTACAGGTGATGAACATCAAGTTTCAGTGTTGATTTTGGTGTTGCTGAGGTCAGAAACCACCATGGACTTGCTGACCACATTAAGCCACACACTCATACCACTATAAAAAAGTTTGTTTTCTGGAAAAAGTTGTGTAAGATGAGAAATTTGCTAAGCTGTACATTTCTGTCTTCTGTCATCATTTTGCTTTAAATTACCTTGTTGGGGCAAAAATACTATTTTGTGCCTGCCTTATCTTTGGCATATTGAGTAGATTAAATGAAAGAAATGGTAACAAATGTTTTACTGTGACAGGCTGCAAAGCTGCCTAGATAAAGGAGTTCCAACCACTCAGCATTCAGCACTACCAGTATACTGATCACCGCCTGATCATCTGGAATCATCTGCTCCTGTTTTTTCACTGGTTCAGGCCTGAAGTTAGATGTGCTTTGTTAATCTTGAATGATTCATACATAGGTCACTGTGTTGTATAACAAAAACAAAATCTTCTTCTGAAATGGGTCAGGTTCAGGGACTAGACTGGAAATGAGAGTCTTCGAAAGTCCTTCAGGAAGCCTGGAGACTACATTAAAAGAAAGCCTGGCTCTTTGGAAGCAAAATACCTAGAAATGAGGGGTGGTACTGTGTTGATAATCCTGTATAATGTTGATTTAGCACTAACAGAAACCTAAACTGTAGGTTAACTCAGGGAAACTCCACCAACACACTATTCTAATTGTTAGTTATAATAACATTTCTGCCATTTTTTTTATTTAAAGTGGAAATTCACAATGTCTTGAAAAATCTAATAATTAAATTAAATTAAAACAGTCATTCAAAGTGGGATTCAAAAGCACCCCTACCAGAAAAGGTGTTTACTTGAAATGGTTTTGAATTTGCTATCTGATGCCTGAGACTTTGTTTTACAAGAGTTTTGGGAAGCTTTTGGCCTAAAATGTGTAATTTATCAGTTCATGACAAAGAGATACATGTAAGATCTTGTAAGGAAAAATAGCCCAGCGCTACTGATAGGACCCTATCACCATTTCTCAATCGGCAAATTTCTCTACTTACACCTTAACCACAGCATTATGCAGAAATCTTGAAAATTATGCAGTGATTGAGAATTGACACATTATATCAGATAGTAAAGCAACATTTGACAAAAATTACTGTTTTTAAAAAAAGGGTATCAGCGTTTATCAGAACTTTTTGGTCACATTGGTTAGGCCTTATAATAAATACTAAGTGTTTTGTCTCAGAGTCAGTATCTGACATAGACCACAATTGCAGCGGAAGAACTATACTGCATCTTCTCTGGAGAAAAGTTTCCACTATTAGCGCTTCAACTGCAGTCAGATTTTGTGTTCCCAACCAGTTGTGAGCATCTATTTTTTAACCGACAGGATAACTGCCAGTCAGCAGTGGAATTAGTGGATGTGGCTGGAATTCTTCTTTAAAAACCTTTGACAGCTCCAGTCAGCAGCACACTTTATTGTCTGTAAAAAGCACAATTATCTGTTTTAGATTTGAAGTTGGACATGGGAGGCTGTTTGAAATGAATGCATTGGTCAGGTCACATTGACACAGTTCAGAAAAAATATTTAGACAATTTGTTTAATACATTTGTTCTAAAATGTTTAGTCAACCTAGCATGTTGGAGGATAGCAAGTGTCCTTCTTAAGCCATCCCTATTGATATCAACAATTAGCCTAAAAGGTCATTACAATTCACACTGATTCTACTATCTATATTTAATTTGTGCATTCTTCCTCTTGGCTCAATACTACAAAACTATTAGATATCCTAGCACAGTGATGCAGATGATAGTCAGATTTACTGTCCCATTTTCCAATCAACAACCACCACCTTGACCGTCCGTAGTTGACAAAAAAATAAAACAGAGATTATTATTTATTTTGAGAGGCAAAGACTACTTAATAAGAAGAGTGCCAAGAAGAGTAGAAGACTATCAATAAGACTGGAAGCTGTTATAGCTAGAGGTTTTCTGAATAAACATACCAGGAGAAACTTTATGCCTTTATATTTACCTGGATTGATTATTGTAATGGTTTCATTTAATACAAAATGCTGTTGCCAGAGTTCTCACCTATCTCAAAAGAACACACTGCCCTGTTTCCCAAGTCCTTACACTGGCTACCTGTATGTGTCAGAATTTTAAAACTGAGTGTGAGCAGGGCTTTGGTTCTCATTTGGGTCAGCTTTAAAATGTGCAGTGGTCAAACACCACAGGGTGTGAAAACACAAATTCTCATTAGGCTGGATGTGATTTTTTCTCACACTGACCAACCTAGCAAGAACGTATGCACTTGTGGGTTGAACGTTGAGTAGGAGGAACCATCCAGTTTGATTCATAATGTCTCAGTGAGACTAACTTTTGTGTAGACAGTCTCTAGCTGCATTAGTCTCTCTGCGCTCTTGCCAAAGCCTCATTGTGTCTCATGCTCACACTGTGGTAGCAGTTTATCGCTGTGAAAGAGCGAGCTGTCTGCCAGTTCTCATTACTGTAACTTCTCATCCAACACATCTGTGATGTCAAAGCAAATCAGGGAGATCAACTTTCTGATGACAAGGAGAAGCATGTTGTTTTGGCCGGGCAGCCTCCACTGGTGAGAGGAACATATAGATGGACATAGAGCGGCTGTGCAATTGGAATTCGTATGCAGCTGTAGTAATGGAGTGTTTATTCTAGTTTTTCACAGCTCAGAAGGGCTGACAGAGTCTCTTCCCACTACATAAAATACATGTAATGAATGATGAGAGATACTTCTCTCCACTCTAAAATTTTCTCTGTACTTGACAGCTGTTTTTTGAACATCATTTTTGGTCATGCAGTAAAATCTCAGCTTTAATGCAATATACAGTAAGTGGACTGTTATTCTTATTCTTGTATATAATAAAAGTGAAAGAAACTGTTTACTATAACTGTAGTAAACTATTTCAAATTTTGAGTTTTGAAAATTTGAGTTTGTGCTTAATCAGATTGAATGTGCTTACATTAGAAGTAGAAATATCAAAGGAAAAAAGTTTGTAATAACTTATACAGTCCTGTGCAAAAGTCTATCTATCTACAGTACCATGCAGAAGTCTTGAGCTGCCCCTCATTTCTCCTTATTTTGCTTCCAAAGAGTCAGATGTTCTTGTATAATTATTATAGTTATTATAGTATAGTCTTGAACAGTTCTCCAGGCTTCCTGAGGGACTTTTAATCTTTTGAACTCCATGAAAGCATTTTGCGTTCATTTTTGTAAACTTTAGTCACACATGCATGATACAGATATCACTGAAATCGAGAGGACTTACCCTATACGATCGTCTAAGTCCCGTGATTGTGCAATAAATTATTCCAGAGCAATAGTGTGCGCAAAAGAGTAAATTTAAAAAGGTTTCCCACGAAAAAAACACACTGCTTAAACTCCATAAAACATCCATATTATTTACTTTAGGTACAAATAAATCGTGTGTTCTTTCATTTCTGCGAGGGTCCAAAAACTTGTTGTTGGATTCAGAGTAACAAATTCGTCATAATTTGTCATAATTTTTCCCACTGTCTTTCTATATAATAAATTTTTTTTTTTTTCATTCTGTTGCTATATTATTATTTTTTCATAATGGTGGTGTGTTATATGTTTGTAACTGTTGGGGGAAAGTGTTTGACTGCATTCTAGAGGTCATCTGATCAGGAACATGTCTGTGGCAACTTCTTCAGCAGTAATAATGATACTAAGGAAGGTCAAATTCAAAAATTCTGTCTGGAAATAAGCAGATATTTTTATATTGTAATAAGTCATAGAATGTCCCAGTTTGAAAAGAATTATGTAACAATGGCTATGGACCTTTACCCCACACATTTCTAAAGATAATCTCTACTGAAAAAACATAGTCTTGTAGAAATAAAGAAAAAAGTTCAATTTCACTAGGCGAAAACTAGAATTTGCTTATAAAAATGATATCAAGATTTTACTTGTTAGTTTCACATCAAATAATTACATAAATTATTAAGATACCGAAGGGCAAACTAGATTCTGCGAGAAAATCCAAAATGTGGTTGCGTGGTTGCTATGGTAACTGGTTGTTACATTCTTTTGCCTTGAACTTTAACTTTCTGTCAGGGAAGTTTTAGAGGTGGACGTCTGGTTCTATTGACCACAACTGTGAACAGGTTCACTGAGTGTCTCCAGAATGGAGCCTCTCACACCAAACCTGTACTAGACCTCTCTGTTTACACTTTAAATACTTCGTTATGGTGTAGATTTTGGAGTAGAAGTGGAATTCTCCTTTAAAGGGGTGTGTGTGTTATGTGCGTGGCTGTAACAGAGATTAAAACAGCACAGAGGAAGAGTTGCTGTCCAGCAAAACCAGCTCTCATTTTCAAACTACAGCACTTTAACATTTAGAACCCTGAGGGTTGTTTTCCCATTTCTGCATTACTTGTTTTTTTCTAATATTTACTATAAACAATGTGTAATGATGTGTAATGGACCAATCTCATGTCCTTTTTTCAGCACAACCCAGCCAATATGAGAAAAATATTATCTTTATAATTTAAGTAGTTATTTGATCACAACTGTCACAACAAATAAACAAAAATCGGAAAATCTGTAAAAATCTCTTTTTCATTGTAAAAACTTGGGGGAAACTTACACACACATTAGTATTATAATATGTTTTGCTGGAAAGAAATGTAAAAAACCCTGAATGATGTCCAAATATTTACAGAAAGCAAGCCTGTCGTAGGCAGAGTTTATGTGTTCACAGTAACTCTTAGTCTGTGCTGCTTAAAAACAGTCAAAATTGCCAGTTGTGTGCAGCCCTACCCTTTCTCTCACACTCACCTTTCTGTCTCACCCTCTCTCTCACACACACACACACACGCGCGCATTTTAAATGATCAGTATTTGTCTCCTAATCAACCGTTTAAAAGGCTGGATGCATGCGTACTATACCTTTTGTATTTACAGTAGTATATTTTTGTCTCTTGATATGACAAATAAATAAACATTTTTCTCTTTCAGCCATGATGGTAGCTCAGTCCAGGCCACGGTCACATAGCTTACCAATCACAGTCACCAGAGTAGTGCCAGGTCCTCATCCCAGACAACAGCATGCACCCCAACCAGCTCATCACAACAAGACTGGCACTCGGACCAAGACCTCCACAGCAGCACTAAATCAAAAGTAAGCGTTCTTTCACAGTGTGCTGCTAGGTACGCACGTCTTTCTGCAGAGACACATGACAAAAAACAAAAGATTTAATGTTTTTTCATTTGTAGGTACAAAAAGATTTTTAACTCTCGGGAGTAATTTATTGTTCCATCTCTCCTGCTTTAGTAGAACCCCTCCATTCAGTTCAGATGAAGACTCTTCAGAAGAAGAGGAGTCTGAGGAAGAATCTCCTCGGGCACAGAAAGCTTCTCAGGCCAAAGTCCTACGTGAGAACACTACTACAGTGAAAACTCAGCCACTAAGAGCCCAGCCATGCACTGCCACCCGGGCAGCAGGTTGCACCTCGACTTCAATCCCGCGTCCTGTAGCACTTCAGCCATCAGCCCAGCACTCTAAAGCCCACCAATCCCCTGTGGTCAGTGTGAGCAGAACACAGGTGACAGCGCTAGAAAGCGAGAGCGATTGGACTGAAGGCAGTGAAATGGAGGAGATTGAGCTTGATCAGCTGCAGAAGCACACGGACCAGAATGGAAATGTGCAGAAGACCTTTCACAGTAAGAAGCTCCTTTGGGCATTATCTGTTCTCAGGGTGATACCAGTGGTTTTGCTTAGCTAGTATCAGTGTTGGTCTACAGTAATTTCTGGTTTGAGTTCTTGCTACGTTACTTCAGCATTCAATCGTGCAAATGTTGCCTGTAAGTCATATTTGACAGATAAAGATAAATCACTTATACAATTTCTTCTGCTTAATAATAGCATTTGTTCTATTAGCTAAGGATTACACAAGTATCTTGAGGTAGTTCTATTTTTTACAATTTGCATGCACATTTCAGTTAGAGTTGTGTGTGTGTGTGTGTGTGTGTTGATATTTCACCTGCTGTTGCAAACTGAGAACTGGTGATTTTGCTTGTCAGTCAAAGTGTGTTCCATCATTTCATCATTTCTGCTCTACCAGTCCCTTCAAGCGTTGGATAATTGTCTTCCTGGGATGTGAGAGTGTAAAATGTGTTCAACGTAGAACTAAAGCACAAAAGTTGTGGGAGAGTGCGCTAAAATGGACAGGATCTCTCTAGAGAGTGGTGTAATCTTTACCAGACAGGATTAGCGCCAGGTCATTAAGGCAAGGTAAAAGAGACCAAATGATGCAACTGATGATGATTTCCATAACTGATTAATTTGTTGTTTTGATGAATCAGAAAAAGAGGTGGGGCAGTTAGTAATCTGTCAAGAACTAAATATTTTATGTTGTACAAACGTCACTACACAGTTCGCTTTTTCTTTTAAGTATCTTAAATCATAGTTGTTAGAAACAGATCTTCTTCACTGCCTAAACCTACTATTTCACTCAGTGTGAAAGTGCTACAAACTGGCGTCAAATTACCGGAGGTTCATTGATGAATATTAAAATGAGAGGACAGCCGGAGAAACCAGGAAAAATCGGATGGTCTCGGCTCCCTGAGAAAATTAAGTTAAAAAATTATCTGCATAAGCATTTATTTACTAATGAAAGCACTACTTTTACCATAAACTCAAGTAATATTAATACAATCAGTGATTTGTGTTAATTTCAGTCCAACAATTTCCAATCCTTTCCCTGCAACTCAGTACTATTAGTAGTGTAGGTTCAGGTTTATTTATATAGCATATTATCATACACAAGGTCATTAAATGCACTTTACAGAAATAGAATACAAAATAAAATGAAACTGAATAAAATAATGAAAAAACTAAAAGAATACCTAGAAAATCAATATTAAAAAATGAAAGTTTTTTCATTTTTTTAATATTGATTTTGCTGATGGGCGGTTCCAGCAGTGAGCAGCATAGCACACCATTTCACCATGTTTAGGAAAGTGACCATTTGTCATACATGAACACACCACAGCACTCAGTGTGAAATTCTTTCTCTGCATTTAACCCATTCACCAAGTGAAGCAGCGGGCAGCCAGGAACACAGTGCCCAGGGAGCAGTGTGTGGGGACAGTACCTCGCTTAAACGTACCTCAGAGGTGCCACTAGCAGTCCTGAGATTTGAACCCACAACCTCCTGATCGCAGGGCTAACTGTGAGTCTGGGACCGGCTTCCAGCAGTGCAATTCTCTGAAAAGTGTGAAGCGGTTTCTACGGCATAGACCGTCTTGAGTTGTGATGTGTGGAAGCATGGAGAGGCTATTGATAGTCCGCAGACTGTGTTCAGAAGTTTCTTATAAAGTGAAATCCAGGATGCCCCTGAAAAACATGCTTGATTGTTGGACAAAGAAAAAAAACGAAGTAAATTAAAGCAAAGCTGAAAGTAAATAATAGCGAAACTCAAAGCATAGCAAAGCTAAAAGCAGAGCAAAGCGCAGCACGTCAAATGCAAAGCACAGCAGGGAAGCAGGAAGGTTTCAGCAATAAATTGATAGTCAGTACTTATGTAGGTTAAAACAGGTGTGCTAGGGATGGAATTTAATGTATACATGCATTGGGTACCAGAAACTTTTGCACAGTGTGTGTGCATGTGTATGACTCTTATTGATATACTCTTATTAAAATATGTTTATGACTAGGGAAACATGTATATGATTATGATGTGTTAATCTATCCATAGGTAATGTGAAAACCCTGGCCAAAAATCTGGAGCAACAGCTCGCAGAGCGAGACCTGCTACACCCAGCAGGGGCCATCAACACGATCCCAGGGAAACTGACAGGAGTCAGTAACATGAATGATGTGGTGCGTGAGCTGAAAGTAAGTCCGGTAACTTCCTACTGCTTATAGCTTCTTTATCCCTTAACATAGACAGCCGGCTTGGCCGGTGTCCATATTTTCATACAGATCCAACACTGCAATGGGTATGGTGGTTAGGGGAATGGTGGCGTTTAGTTTGGTTTGACTTAGTTTCAAAACAGCGACAACGCAGGCGTTTCACCTGCCGATGGTTTCATGTGTCATTTGAGGTGAGGGCTGTGCCAGCATTTTGGTTTAATTTAGTTTTGTTTTGTTGACTGTGCCAGTTTTTAATTCTCTATCAGTGTTTTTTTGGGGTGGGGGGGCAGGGGCAGCATTTTGGTTTAGCATACATTCGTTTTGTCGACGTTCCAGTGTTTGTTCGACCTAAAGATGGTTTTGTTTGTGGTATTTGGAGGTGGTGTCGACCTTGCCGTTTTGGATTTGTCTTGTTGACCCCACTGACTTTTCTTCAACTCAATGTTTGGACATCTCCAAACACCGTTTTTTATACCAATCACGCTTTGCATTTTCTAGTGAAAACGCATCTTGTTAGTGTGATTACATCAGCAATCACTCAGTTGTTCTTCTTACATTGTATTATTATTTATTTATTTACTTATATTTTATTTTAAGCTGAATTTGGCGCTGCTTCTCATCAGAGCAGAATTTTGGCACAGTTCCAATGTCAAAATTTCCATCAATATCCGATGTAGTGCACTTGTATAAAACGTTTTGGTTGGTCACTGATGATTAAAAAATGGGTAAGAGTTCTCTGCAACATGCTGGGAGAGAGAGAGAATGATCAAGCCCCCTTCAAAATATGTGAAATATTTGTGGAGAGATAGCCTGAGTAGGACTCACTAGGTGATGTCACAATACCCTAGATGCCAGGGCTGCTTGGTGGAGGAGAAACACGCCAGTAGTAGAACACAGCAGAGAGCTGGTTCGAGTGTGAGTCAGCCCTCCTTGTCTCAAGTGGACTTCTCTGTTATTAATGCAGTTTAAAATAAGTGCACCGTTGCTAAAACACAAAAGGACACTCTTATGTGGAGCCTCTGTGTGTTTGTATCCACAATGGAGGCTCCAAACTAAACAGGAAGCTTTGTTTCATGATCATCTGTCATGTAAAAGTCTAAAATTTTACAATATTCAAAACTTTAAAATGACATTTTTTTTAAATGGCAAAATAAAACAAAATATATTTATATTTCTGATTGTAAAATAGCAAAAAATATGTGGTGTGCGTGTGTATGTGTGTGTGTGTGTGTATGTGTGTGTGTGTGTGTGTGTGTGTGTGTGTGTGTGTGTGTGTGTGTTTGTGTATAAGTTTTCCAAAAGCTTTATTATGTGTGTTTGGAGATTTTACATTGAAAAAGAGACATTTTTCTGAATGGATTTTCTGATATTTGTGTCCACATAGTTGGTAAAATGATTAAAATAATATTTTTCTTCTATTGGCTAGGTTGCGCTGAAAAATGATGAGATATGTAATGCTGGGCAGCACATTTAAAGTAAGACACTCCCACAGTTTGGGTTTAGTGTGACTTGGAACAGCTCATCTGCAGCGTCAGCTTTAAAGCAGCATTAGTGCAGTGAGCGTTAGACATCTTATCAGTGATGAGTCCTAACTTTCAAACCCCAGTGTTAACAGGTATATTCTGAGTTGAGATAGCAGCTTAAACTCACTGCGCCACAGTAAAGGGCCAGAGAAAACCTCAGGAAAACGCAACAAGGCTTGGTCTGGGATGAGGAATGAAAGCTGAAGAGAGTACAAACAGCTATGTCTGACCTTAAAAATTTGATCATAAAATACATGGTTATACATCTCTTTTTATCTTGCAGTACACAGATGATGATGATGATGATGATGATGATGACAATTGGTATAAATCCTCTTTGGAGGACATTCCTGCTGATGCTCCTGTGAGGAAGAGCACAGACAGGAGTGTCGACACCAGCACTAGTGTGTGGGGTACCTCCACAGGCAAGGGACAGAGGCCAGGTGTGTACAATACTTGTTAGTAATTCCAAAACCTCAATTGTTCATTTCAATATAACGCCCTCTTTCAGCGTTTTATTACAAGACTGGGGAGGACGAGACATCGTTCTGCTTTTCTCTTGACTGGATATAACTTGGGCACAATTTTGAAGATTGTTGTCCAGTTAAATTTTATCCAGTGATCTGTAAACCAGAAGAAATTGTGTGATGTTAAAGAATTGAGGGATACAAAGTGAATAGTTTGGGCCTTTGTGGTTAAGTAACGGGTTACTACAGACTATAAAATACTGAAAGCCAGTCAGTTACATTTGTTTTAAGCATTTGTTAATAATTAACAAATTAATAAATTTTATTAATTAATAAAAATTTTAAAATCAGCATATTGTTTTTTTTCTTAATTTGTTCAAATGGACTGAAACTAATTGTTGAATTGTTGGACTGAAACTAATTTGTTGCATGCTTTGTTGCTTTACTTATAACTTAAACTTAAAATACTCTAATTTATATTCATAGTTTACTCATATCTTACCTTTAACTTGTGTTCCTTGTTTAAATTGTTATATTCTTATTTAGGTTTGATTTTAATTTTGTACATATTTTATAATGTTGCACAATCATAAAAAGGGGCGGTTCTTGAATATTGTGTTACAGTGTGTTGAGTGAGAAAAAACAAATGCAACAGATGGCATAAGACACTAACATTTATGTGTGTGATGTTGTTTTCCAGGTCTCAATGATGCAGGAACAGGCAGCACTCTGAAGAGCAGTATTGTGACCGTTAGTGACTGGGATGATTCAGATGACATTTAAATACTATGGAATGTATTTTAAAGCAATACCAAAAATGGCTAACTTCCACCGTATGAACGCTGGTGATTACAAATGCTCAGAGATTCTTTGCCAATTTTCTGTAGTTCATACAAAATGTATGGCAACGACTTTATTAACCATAGGACCTCCAGTCTAGTGACACTATTTTGCCAGAGCAATAATTATTCCTTGTATCTGACCTTGTGTTTAATATATTCAGTGTTAAACTGTTGAATATTGATTTATTTTAGACCTCATCATAAAATGTTGAAAAACATTCATACCTGTATTTTGGAGTTTTAAGAGTATATAGTTTGCAACAAAAACAAATATGAAATGCACATTCAAAAATAAAACCTTTTTTAATAACAACTAAAAAGAGTGGACTTAATTTGTGTATGCACAGTTTTCTTCATTGCCAAAAGACTATCAAACAAGTCTGCATGTAATAGTACAAAATATTGTTTTAGAATGTTTAAAGCTGAATAATTTCCATGGAGTTCCAAAACATAACGTTTGGGACCATGCAATTTGTGCTTGTTGTTTTCTTTCTTTGAATGGTCCAGTACTGTAAGAAATTACTGATTTCCTTTTGTTTCACCAAATTATAATACCCAAATTTATTGTTTCAATTGTTTAATTTTAACTTCAATAAAACAAGAAAAAATGTCACTTGCTTACACATACACACACACACACTCATTTTGTCCAGGATATATTTTGTCCATGGTTAACATGGACAAGATGCTTTTTTTTGTCTGACGATCCCTGAACCAATTGTTTATCAGTTTATCAGTGTGTACATTTCACAGAATCACACATATGAATCCATATTTCCGGACACTGAGCCATTGGTTGACCTGTTAGTCTGAGGTCTGTGTGTCGTTTGAGTCTTTCTGGTCATCTTGCTCTCCCTGCCTGTCTGGGACAAGGCCTGTATGATCACTGTAGCGGGCTTGGAGGGGGCAGGCATTATGTAGGTCTTTCTGGTTCGAGTGGTCACGTAGCTCCCTCTGGATTGAGGTCTTATGGAACCCTCTGGCCACTGCTGTGTCTTTTTGGAACTGAGGAGATTGCAGAGTGGCATTACAATTTGTTTTGAAGTCATTTTGCTGTCATTCTTAGCTGGTGAAATATTGTACATACACTAAACATTATACACTAAAGTATCCAGATACATCTTTTAATGTGTAAATTCAGCTATTAGCAAGAAAAGTATAAAGCCCCTCATCTTCGCACTGTGGAGCAGTGGAAGCGTTCTCTGGACTGATTGAGCTTTATCCAGTATCTCTAGGACGCAATGGAGTAGCATTTGTAATCCAGAACAAATCATCCAACATCAACACCTGACTTCACTATTGCTCTTGTGGGGAATTACTAACCCTGATTTCAGAAGAAATCCTGTATAAACAGAACATAAAGTGGACATAAAAGTGTATTGTGCTCAAAGACTGCACACAACGGCCCTCACCTGGAGCGGAGTCCCTCTTTTCCTGAGAAGTAACACATGACGGCACTTCCTATGATAATGAGGGACGATCCCCCCCAGCCTACAAACACTGCCACACCTATTTCAAATCTAAAGGATGAAAAAAATCTTTAGATTTGTAGAATTGTAGAAATGTGTGGCTTACATTTGCATTAAGGCTCAGTTCAGGGCAGGTTAAACAGTCAGCTGCTCTAAAAATGAGGTAAGAATTCACTTACTTTTGTGGCTTGTAGTTCGGATCCACATGTTGTACTCGTGTTCTATTACCCCACCAGGAGTACACTATCATGCCACTGAACCCTGCGGCAGAAAAATTATTGTATGCATGTATTCATTCCACACCGAAATGAGCAAAAACTTAAACAGACAGCAATCATACCTGAGGCCATGTAGGTGAGGGCTGCAGCAAATGTTACCCTGGCATTAGCAAGTTCAGAGCCTCCAATCTTGGTGCATTTCATTCCAATCAAGGTAAGTACAGCCCCCCAAAATCCCAGGATTACGGAGATGATAGTCAGGGCACGGCACACATGCAAAAATGCTTCAGAGAAAGTGCAGTGCAGTGTGTCATCAGTTAAGCCACAAAGCCACATTGTAGATATTCTGTAAAGATTGTAAGCTTCATGTTTTACAATGCGCTGTACTCCTTATTAATACAACATTTTATCATAAAGACTGTAGCTGCCTTTTCAAAAAGACGCTAATAATCTCTACATGAGTCTTTACCTGGCAGGGCCATCATGGAGGGGTAGTACTTGCAGTCGGACACACCAGTGGTGTCCGAGACACAATCCATCCACAGGTTGGAGAAGTAGTTGACTGTGGTGAGGACAGCATCTCCCACCTCAGAAAAATTCCAGTACTCAGTGGGCAGAGTGGAGCAGTTCAGGATCCAGCCACAAAGACAACACAAAAAACAGCCAATCTCCATGTACATAATGACTGTGCGGTTCATCTTACAGGCTTTGTAGTGCAGTTGAGTGTAGAGAATATTCCACTTAAAAATGTTTTTTAAAAAAACCCTGCCACCAAGGCTGAAGACAACATAAAAAATTAAAACAGAATTGTCACAGTCTGGAATACAATCACTCCATGTGACCCTCTTAGACATCTCCCCAGTCTCAGGCCTGAAAATTGTCATCTTCTGTGGTTTTGCACAGTAAGCATCTTCATATGTAAACATAACTTTGTACGACATTCGAATGGGGGCAGTTTCTCTATTACCGTTGTCCTCAGTGACTCTTTTCCTGGGGTGAGATGACATTACCCATATAGCGTCGGTTTTCATAAGGGCTGGAGGAGGAACCAGGCAGAGAGATTCACCTCCTTTCCCAGGCCCTCAGCTCTGTTCAAGTAAACAGCAATGAGCTGAAGATCATTGTCTGCAGGACAGTGCACAGCAGTATATGGATTAAATAAGGAATTTCCTGCTCTCAGTGTAGCAGCACATGAAACACGCCACAGCATCTTTCTTTGTGCCAAAAATCAAATTTACAGATTTTAATTACTTAGCTACTGTTGCCTCACACCTCCAGGGTTGAGGCATTGAATCCAGGTCCTGACCTTGTGTGTGTGTGTGTGTGTGTGTGTGTGAGTGTGTGTGTGTTTGCATGTTCTCCTTATGGTGGCGTGGGTTTCCCCCCGGGGTCTCTGGTTTTCACCCACAGTCCAAAGACATGCATATCAGGTGAGTTGGGGATTTTAAGTTGACCATAGGTGTGCGTGTATGAGTAAATAGTGTGTGTGTGTGTGTGTGTGTGTGTGTGTGTGTGTGTGTGTGTGTGTGTGTGTGTGTGTGGAATAGCATCAAATATACCTTGCTCAATGAATCTTGTACCTCGCTCAA